>RXPK01000065.1:2288603-2540792 GCA_004143645.1 Protaetia brevitarsis
TACGCCTTTAAAGAAAATGCATATTTCCACTATTTTGGTCTTAAAATTAAATATCAGGACAAGGAATGGGTTCCTCACATTTGTGTGCTGTTACTCTGAGGGGCTGGTAAGAACAGCGCTATGCCATTTACAAAACCTATGATTTGGCGTGAACAAACGGACCATTTGTCTGATTGCTACTTCTGCTGCACGAAAGCTTTCGCGTTTTCTAACAAAATTAAGATAAAATTTTCCTCCTTCTATGTTAATTTCGGCAGTAAAATGTAGAGTAACGTTGCAACAATTATTCTTATTTCTGTATTGTATCGAGATATCCAAAAACAAAAACGAAGTTATCATTATTTTCCCTGCTGTAGATAAATCCAGCGGTTTTTCTAATAAAAAAACATATTTTCAGAGGAATTCATCTTAGAAGAGCCAAAAACCTACCCCTTCTTGAGAGATGACAACCACATCGTACCTGGCGTAGATGACTCCGCCGAGTTCCAAGCAACCGTTCGTAGTATGAACATAATGGGTATGACTCCGGAAGATTTCAGCGCCATCTTCAGAATTGTCTCAGCCGTTATGCTGTTCGGCACCATACAATTTAAACAAGATCGGAATTCCGATCAAGCGACTCTACCAGATAACACTGTTGCTCAAAAAATAGCACATCTGCTCGGGTTATCCGTCACCGAGATGACTAAAGCCTTTCTGAAACCTAGGATCAAAGTCGGTAGAGATTTCGTCACGAAATCTCAAACGAAAGAGCAAGTCGAATTTGCAGTCGAAGCCATATCCAAGGCGTGCTACGAACGCATGTTCAGATGGCTGGTGACCCGCATCAACAGATCATTGGGACGCACAAAGAGGCAAGGAGCTAGCTTTATTGGAATCCTCGATATAGCCGGTTTCGAAATATTCGATTTGAACTCCTTCGAACAGCTCTGCATCAATTACACCAACGAGAAATTGCAACAGCTCTTCAACCATACGATGTTCATCCTAGAACAGGAGGAGTATCAAAGGGAAGGAATCGAATGGAGATTTATCGATTTCGGTCTGGATTTGCAACCGACGATTGATCTAATCGACAAACCCATGGGTATAATGGCGCTTCTGGACGAAGAATGTCTGTTCCCGAAAGCAACTGATAAATCGTTTGTCGAAAAACTCGTTGGCGCCCATAGCGGCCATCCCAAATTTAAGAAGAGCGATTTCCGTGGTATCGCTGACTTTTCCATCATCCACTACGCCGGTAAAGTAGATTATTCGGCGGATCAATGGCTTATGAAGAATATGGATCCCCAAAACGAGAACGTCGTCTCTCTACTTCAAAATTCCCAAGATCCCTTCGTTACGTTAATTTGGAAAGATGCCGAGAGCATTGGAAGAGCCAAGGGGATGTTCAGAACGGTTTCTTATTTGTACAAGGAACAACTAGCTAACCTCATGGTGACATTGAGAAACACCAACCCCAACTTCGTTAGGTGCATTATACCCAATCACGAGAAGAGAGCCGGTAAAATTGACGCCCCACTCGTACTAGATCAATTGAGATGCAACGGCGTGTTAGAAGGTATAAGAATTTGCAGGCAAGGTTTTCCCAAAAGAATTCCTTTCCAAGAATTCAGACAGCGATACGAGCTCTTAACCCCAAACGTCATCAATAAGGGATTCATGGACGGCAAGAAAGCCTGCGAAACCATGATAAGGAGCTTGGAATTGGACCAGAACCTATATCGGATTGGCCAATCGAAGATATTCTTTAGAGCCGGCGTTTTGGCGCATCTTGAAGAAGAAAGAGATTACAAGATCACCGACTTGATTGTCAACTTCCAAGCGTTTTGCAGAGGTTTCTTATCCAGACGCAATTATCACAAGAGAGTGCAACAGCTCAACGCCATTAGAATAATTCAACGTAATTGCTCGGCATATTTGAAACTCCGTAACTGGCAATGGTGGCGGCTGTATACCAAGGTGAAACCGCTCTTAGAAGTGACTAAACAGGAAGAAAAGCTCATGCAGAAGGAAGACGAATTGAAGCAAGTCAAAGACAAACTGGAGCACCACGTAAAGACAGCTCAGGAATATGAGAGAAAATTCCAACAAGCTATGGACGAGAAAACCGTTTTGGCCGAACAACTTCAAGCAGAGCTCGAACTGTGCGCTGAAGCCGAAGAAATGCGCGCGAGATTGACCGCACGAAAGCAAGAACTTGAGGAAATTCTACACGACTTAGAGGCCCGTATCGAAGAAGAGGAAGAGAGAGCCACGACGTTGAGCAATGACAAGAAGAAATTGCAATTAACCATTCAGGATTTGGAAGAGCAATTAGAGGAGGAAGAAGCTGCCAGACAAAAACTGCAATTGGAGAAGGTGCAGTGCGATGGCAAGTTGAAGAAACTGGAAGAAGATTTGGCCCTAAGTGATGACACTAATCAGAAATTGCTGAAGGAAAAGAAGGTAATCGCTTATACTATATTTTTGAACGAGTGAGTGATCCATTTGTTTATTTAGGTGCTCGAAGAACGATCTAACGATTTAAGCCAAACCCTAGCCGAAGAAGAGGAAAAAGCGAAACACTTAGCGAAGTTGAAAGTCAAGCACGAAGCGACCATAGCGGAATTGGAAGAGCGTCTGCTCAAGGATCACCAACAGCGTCAGGAGTCCGATAGATCCAAGCGAAAAATTGAAACTGAAGTCAACGACCTGAAAGAACAGTTGGGAGAAAAGCGAACGCAAATGGAAGAACTTCAGCTGCAGTTGGGTAAACGCGAAGAGGAACTAGCACAAGCCATGGTGAGAGTGGACGAGGAGAGCGCCATGAAAGCTGTATCACAAAAAGCACTAAGAGAACTCGAAAGTCAATTAACCGAGCTTCAAGAAGACTTGGAAGCAGAGAAGGCGGCCAGGAACAAGGCAGAGAAACTCAAACGTGACTTAAACGAGGAATTAGAGGCCCTGAAAAACGAGCTTTTGGATTCGTTGGATAGCACAGCGGCGCAGCAAGAGTTGCGGTCTAAGAGAGAACAGGAACTAGCGACGTTGAAGAAAACTCTAGAGGAGGACACCCAATCGCACGAGGTCACGCTGGCTGAATTGAGGCACAAGCACACTCAAGAAATTTCGGTTATTAATGAGCAATTGGAAACCCTGAAGAAGGCTAAAGCGGCATTAGAGAAAAATAAACAATCTTTAGAAGCCGAAACTGCGGATCTAGCAAACGAACTTAAAACCGTCAGCTCGAGTAGACAAGAATGTAAGTATTTCCGGTAAAATGAAGTATGACAACGCAATACAAAACTTTCTTATATAGGTGATCGGAGACGCAAACAAGCTGAGAATCAATTGGCAGAACTTCAAGCGAAATTGGCGGAAGTTGACAGGAGTAGATCGGAATTACAGGAAAAGGCAACGAAGTTACTACAGGAAACCGACAACATGGCGCAACAATTGGAAGAAGCAGAATTGAAGTACGCTCAGATCTTTTTGTCCTCGGTGTGAGATTTAATTTTTTTTTTTTTAGAGCTTCCGCTGCCATGAAAAATCAAACCACTCTCGAATCTCAATTGGGAGAAGCGCAAGCTCTATTGGAAGAGGAGACGAGACTAAAACTCGCTCTTAGCTCGAAGCTGCGTCAACTCGAAGCCGATAAAGAAGCATTGAAAGATCAATTGGACGAAGAGGAAGAAGCCAAGAGAAATCTTGAGAAGCAAGTTGCCGTGGTGAACGTGCAATTATTGGAAGCCAAGAAGAAAGCTGAAGATGAAGCGGAACAAGCGGCCATATTGGAAGAGAGTAAGAAGAAGTTAGCGAAGGATTTGGAGGCGTTACAAAGACGCGTTGAAGAGTTAATGGCGATCAACGATAAGTTGGAGAAGAGTAAGAAGAAGATCGCTGCCGAACTGGAAGATGCTAACATCGACCTGGAAACGCAAAGAAGCAAAGTGATTGAGTTGGAGAAAAAGCAAAAGAATTTCGACAAGGTAAGTTGCATTGCATTGGGAGTTTTAGTTCTTTGGACTCAGTTGGTTTTTTTTTTTTTTGTATTATAGATACTAGGAGAAGAAAAAGCAATTTCGGAAAGGTTGGCAACCGAACGTGACAGCGCCGAAAGAGAAGCAAGGGAAAAAGAAACGAGAGTCTTATCACTTAGCAGAGAGCTCGACGAATCCAACGAGAAAGTCGAAGAACTCGAACGCGTTAAGAGACAACTTCAAGCCGAATTAGACGAACTCGTCAATAACCAAGGAACTGCAGATAAGAACGTGCACGAATTGGAAAAGGCGAAGAGATCGTTGGAAAGCCAGTTGGCGGAACTAAAATCACAAAACGAGGATTGGAAGACGAGCTCCAATTGACCGAAGACGCCAAACTCCGCCTAGAAGTGAACATGCAAGCCCTCCGTGCTCAATTCGAAAGAGATATCCAAGCTAAGGAAGAGCAGGCAGAGGAAAAACGACGTGGCATATTGAAACAGTTGCGCGATTTGGAAGCCGAACTTGACGAGGAGCGCAAGCAGAAGCAAGCAGCGGTGCAAGCGAAGAAGAAACTTGAAGGTTATATTTATATTTTTACTTTTATTCGACATTTACTTAAAAATGAATTTAATATTACAGCCGACTTGAAGGACGCTGAAACCCAAGTTGAATTACAGTCGAAAGTAAAGGAAGACGCACTGAAACAACTGAAAAATCCCAACAGCAATGCAAAGAAGCAACAAGAGACGCAGAGGAAGCTCGAGCTGCGAGAGACGAATTGGCCGCCGCCTGTAAGGACGCCGAAAGGAAAGTTAAGACTCTGGAAGCTGAAATCTTAAGCGTAACAGAAGATTTGGCGAGCTCTGAACGTGCGAGGAGAAACGTCGAAGCCGAAAGAGACGAATTGCAAGAAGAGATGAATAATAATGCGAATAAAGGTGAGATTAAACATTTTTTGATGGACAATTTTGTTTATTTTACTACTTATATAGGAACTTTGCTGATTGACGAGAAACGAAGATTAGAAGCAAGAATCGCCTCTTTAGAAGAGGAATTGGAAGAGGAACAAGGCAATAACGAGATATTCGCCGATAGAGCGCGCAAAGCTCAACTGTCTGTGGACCAACTTACCACGGAATTAGCCAACGAAAGGGCAGCTGCTCAAAAGCTAGATTCCAATAGGTTACTTCTGGAGAGGCAGAACAAGGAACTCAAAGCTAAATTGGGTGAATTAGAAACAGCTCAACGTACCAAGACAAAGGCGACGATTGCCGCTTTGGAAAGCAAGATTACTAATTTGGAAGAGCAGTTGGAGGTAGTTATTTTTGTTTTGTCTTGTTGCCGTTATTACATTGTCCTTTTATCTGTTTTAGATTGAAGCGAAAGAACGCTTTGCGCAACAGAAAACGAACCGCAAACTCGACAAGAAACTGAAGGAGTTGGTCCTTCAATTGGAGGACGAACGCCGACACGCGGATCAATATAAGGAGCAAGTAGAGAAGGCCAACGCGCGCGTTAAGGCTTTGAAACGACAACTCGACGAAGCCGAAGAAGAAATTAGTCGAGAGAAAGCTCAAAAACGCAAGGCACAGAGAGAATGCGAAGATATGCTCGAGTCGCATGAGACCATGACCAGAGAAATCAACTCTCTTAAAAACAAACTTAGGTAGGAATTTTTATCTTTTGATTCTTTTTTTCTATTTAATTCGTTTCCATTAGGGTTTGTATTCTTATATAAATTCGACTATTTCTTTACAGCATTAAGTCATGATGTGATAGAACTTCTTCCACACTGCAATATTGTAGTCGTTGTGGTATGTTTTGCTGTGTGAATTTTAATTGTTTTGCAAATATTTACAAAATCATTCTTAAATCACCGCGTAACCATTCGTTCAATATTCACAGAATTCCATTTGTGTTGTTCTGCATGGGACGATTTTGCATCGGCATGTGCTGTACTTGAAGTACTTGTTTTCTAACATTTAGCAAATGCGTATGCTATGAACTTTCATATTTAATATTTATTGTTTCATACTAACAACTTGTTGCAAATTGTCTATTCGTTCGACGGGATTGGAAATTGAATGAATGACTGTTAGAATTACAACGTTCATATGTATTTTGCTCATTATATAAAATGTATCCATTAAATTAAATAATAATTGCGTAAATACTTATCACTAAATTTGTGCAAACGAAATCGAAATTTATGAAAATCAGAAACAGCGATTAAAAATCGACTTTTCGTATAACAATCTTGATTTATTTGTGAAAATTACTGCGCTAAGCGGTATATTATTGGAACCACTGAAAAAAAATCCCTAGTACGAGGTTATTGCCGACTATAGTTTTAATTAAAAATATTTGTTTTGTCATATCTCAAAAAAATATAGCTTATATAAAAACATCAGTCAGATTATCTGATTAAACACATAATTACTTACAATTCCCCCTTTACACCTTTTTTCAGAGAGCTTTAGCAAAAAATAAAGGGTATTTCAAATTGAGATTGTAAAGTGTGAATTTTCTCATTTAATCGTCTTCTTTAGTTTCCGTCATTCTTGTACTAGTAACTGGAAAATAACTCGCCCTGTATAGTATACAAGCGAATTAGTAAAACTATGCAATCAAGACACATTTAAAAGCAAGACAGCCTGAATTCATGCCTGACCAGGGGCGGATCTACTTAAGGGCTTTTTGGGCTGCAGCCGAAGGCCCCACGTATACAAAGGGCCCCAGCCCCCATTGAAAACAATAGACGATATTGTGAATTAAAAAAAAAATATATCTAAAATAAAAAAAGAATTCAATCATAAGGTTGGCGACCCTGAGATCAATCAGTTATAGCAAAGTTCGACCCAATCATTCGCGAACATATTGAACAACGAGAGCTTGACCAAAACTGATAATGAAGAAATATTAGAGATTATGGGCAAGCAGATAATTATAACTTAAATAAATAACAACGACACAAAGTATTATTAAATTGTGATGGACTCAACACCAGATCTGTTTCACAATGATCAACTTGCTATTTTGTTACGATACTGTTTGCAGGGAAAAGTGTATGAAGATGATGTGTATCGTTCATTAAAATTAGTAGTCATACTGACTTACATTTATTTAATATTCTACAAGACTTTTTAGAAACAAATAGACTACTACTGGATAGTTGTAGAAGGCAGTCTTATGACAACGCTGCAAATATGGCGTGTCACTACAATGGTGTACAAGTACTACTAAAACAAAAAAATAAATCCGCGGATTATGTGCCGTGTGCTGCGCATTCCCCTAACCTGGTTGATGAAGAATCTGTGAAGGTATTGTTGCAACCGAAATTGTGAACTTTTTTGGAGTAGTGCAAAAAATATACGTTTTCTTTTCTACTTCGACTCATAGATAGGGAACTGTTAAATCGTGAAACAAAATTAAAATTTACATTAAAAAGATGATCTTGTCACTATGATGCTTTAAAAAATAATTATGATATTATGATTATGATATGACAAAACAGCAAGAGGCAAATCGAATAACAATAAATAGAATTACAAACGCTGTAGAATTACTCTAGAAATATTTAGTTATTCTCAGTTATGCTCAATAACCACCAAATCAACATCAAAACTGCATTGGCTCCCTGTCAGTCCAGTTAGGACGCTAAAGTTGTGCATGATGATCCACTGAAAATAGCAAGTAACCCTTCTTGTTTTCACTGTCTTTGGATTGCTGATGGATTTTGAATTTTACGCAAAATAACAATATTTCATTACTTTTATTTAACACTACTTCACTATCTACAACATTAAGGAGTCGATGTTAACTCAACCTATTATTTTATTTATAGTAGAATAATGATAAAGCAATTAAACCTGTCTGTTGGATTTTGGGCAATCGCAAACATTCTACCTTCATCTGGTTTTTTTTTAACCACATCATTTTTTACAATTTGTCCTTTTTCATTATTTTGGAACATGATGTGCGCTGTGTAATACATTACATAAATCATTCAGGTGGTTTATTATAATTGATGTTTAAATCAGGGGCTTGTACCAGTATTAATTTCGATGTCCTTATCTATTCTATCAAAATATTTTCTATTAACATAGTGTAAATCTATTAATACCGGTATAAGTGTTTTATCTGGTTTAAAGTAATGATTAATAATAAATTTCCGTTCGTACATACCTAATGTATCACAGTATCATACCAACGACAAAAAAATGACGGATAGTAACTTATCTGTAATAATAATAATTGTCTAAAATAATAGTCAAAATCTAGAGTTTGTTCAGACAGGCAATTGCTTGCTATTCAGTTTTAGAGTTTTATATATAGCAGTTTCAAGAAAATTAATACAGAAAGTAACTGTCATTATAGAGATTAAAATATTAAAGATATTTCTAATAAGAATTTTGTTTCATTCTATGAACAATAATCTTTTATAAGGGGTTCTATGTTCTGATCCTGACAAGGAGAACCCGCCAAATGTTGAACTGGTTGGTGCCGGTTCTGTCACTTGATTATGGGAATTCTTTGGAATACTTTTGTCAAGTATTAGCCGTAGATGGCTAGACGTTAATTTTTTGGAGTCCAATACAGTTTTATATTTCACATAAGCACCTAAATACACAACTAACTAGCTTACAAGTCCATAATAACGTAGGGTACAGCACCTGGTGTGTAATCCGCGTCCCTGGCTTCGAATCTACCAGTAGAAAGTTTTTTTATTACTTTATTCTTTTCAAATTAAATACTTATTACAATGATAATGAAGGTTTAATTTACACAGACTGTTGGTAATATTGTTTAGTTAGGTATATGTGATAGTAAATATCAATAATTAGTAACATTTAAAGTTATTTTGGTTGCGTTATTGCGTTGCATAATAATTGAATTGCTGTTAATTCCTTCATTCCGTTAAAGTAAGCATTATACAAATATTTCCTTTAAAAGTGGGATGTAATTTAGGATGGGGTTAGTTATTTTTGATTTTTCGTAGAGAACAATAATTTTGAGTAGTGCTTATTGTGGCGAATTTACAACTTTCATATCGTGTGAGTATGATAAATATCATCCACACCTATGCAATATTGAAAATTAATTACTGAAATAATTTAATTGCAATCTGATTATATCATTGCAATTAACGGAAATACATTTAAATGTTATAAATTACCCCATTTACTTATTCGAGATTTGTATAGACCCTTTATATTACGTGCTTTTAACGCCCTGGTGTTTTACCACCGTACACCATAAATATAATTTTGAAAGCACATAAAAGTTATAAAATTAATTTTGCTTATTGAAATGTTATAAAAATACAAAAAAAAAGGAAATAGCTATGAATGTAACCTGAAACACTATGCAAGTGAAGATAATGGATGTATGCACTGTTTATAATAATATAATAAAAAAGGACCTGTGAAGTCAAATAATTGATGACCGTTTATTGCAATAAATGTATCAAGAAACAATATTTAGGGTTAAATGAGATAACAACATAAATTGTTGAAACAAATACAACATAAAAAATAAACGAATGTTGTATGTGTTTACATAAATAGTAAAGTGGAATACAATATATTGCCAATAAAAGGCCCTACTCATGGTTCCTCTATAATTATTTGCTTAAGTGATTGAAACAGGAATCGCAGGAATTACTTTTGCGGTTGAATTGAAGACTTTTATTATAAGTTACATAAATAAAATTAAAAAATTTGCACATATGTACTTCTAAACGACTTTTTTTGTGTGTACAATGCTTGTGGCTAACAAATACCAACACAAAAAGTAACGTTGTGCTATTGATGTTGGTACATCGTTGTGTTTAATAATCATGTGTCAAAATCTCTCTTTTCCAGGAGAGGTACCGGCGGTATGGGATTGTCTTCAACTCGTTTGAGTTCTTCCAAACGCGGCTCCATGCAGACAAGCGGCAATGGGTCTGGTGACGATTCCACTACCCAAGACGAAACAATCGATGGAGACGACGGACCCAATTAAAGAACAAAACATTAAAAATTAACTGCTAGTGTCTTAATAACCATGCGCAAACGTACATATATCATTATAAGTAGTAATTCTATTCCTTATTTAACTTACGAAAACAAGGTTGTTAAGCAATTTCCAGTTAATGGAATAATAAAAAAGTGTATATATATATAATTCATAAAAAAAGTACTTAGCCATGATATATGATTTTTATATGAAAAGTAATCGACATAAATCCTATAATTTGGTAGTTAACGAACAGTTGTATATAATTAAACTTTGTTTTTGGTATTAAATACTATTTGAATTATATTGCATCTAAATTCTGTTACAATCATAAATATACTTTTTATATGAAAAAAAATTAAAAAAAAAAACCTTATTTTCAATTATTTTTTATATACATAAAATCATTTATATTTAGTCTTAAAAAAAGCCAGATTTTTTTTAATTAATTATTTCTATTATTTTGTTTATCTTTCTTTTAATTTATTTTTAGTTTGTGTACTATTATTATAATTTAAATACCTTTAATCGCCGACATTTTTACGAATTTAATAAGAATTTTATTACGATAATACAATCGCTTGAGCATTTGTTTTTGGTCGGCTTTTTGTACCAGTTTTGCATTGTATTCTATGTCTATACATATTATATATACATCTTATATATATATATATTGGGTATAATAATTACATATAAAACGAAGTTTTGCTATTTTGATTTTCAATTAAGTGTCAGTAATATATTTATAATTAGAGTGGGCGTCCTAAGCAAGTTTTGATACATTTATATTTTTATTCGTAACGACTTTTTTTTTGTAAAAACACAACTTATACAAAAGAACAACGCGAACAGTCACATTTTGATACTTCAATATATATATTTCTTTTTGTATAAACAGTCAGAATATGGCATTTTGTATATAATATATTCTATGTATTAGTATTTTGGGGTACGGTCTACATTTATAGATTAACAAATTCGATAAATAAATCAGAATTTGGTATGCCACGTGTTTCCTTTTTATTCCCTAATGGAATTCCGTTTATGTAACAATAGCAAGTGTAATGCCATCTAAAACTTGAAAACTGCGTGATGTTACGTCATAACGAGGATTGTCTCTTTTACAAGAACGTGAATACCTACCTAGAAGCTTCAGGAGGATTTCTATGCAGAATTTAGCTCTCTCTCTCTCTTAAAAAATAAGTATATTAACTGGGTATTTCATAGCTGGATACCTGGTACCTGGTGGTGTACTTCTTTTTTCCCATAGGCGGGTGTAATCCGAAGAAGGCAACTCGGTCAGAAAGAGCTATTGTGCCCTCATGTCAATTTTAGCTCTCTCAGTCAGGTTGCACCATATCAAACTGCCCTATATTATAATGGTTATCGTTCCAGGGAATTTCATTTACTTGCCGGAGTTCCACAGGGCTCTAACTTAGGTCCTCTCTTATTTAATATATACTTAAATGACTTGTTACAACAACTTGTCCTACACTTGCATACACTAATGACGCAAAGATTTACGCAACGATTGAAGATTATAATGATATCCAACAGTTACAATTAAGATATCTGGACCTACCCTCCAAACTGTGCTGGCAAAATAACCTCAAGTTGAACATTGCAAAGTGTCAGTCAGTTTCCTATACACATAAAAGGAATCCACTCCCATCCCAATACTACATTAATGAAATTAAACTATCAAAACCGGACACAGTCAAAGATCTTGGCATAACATTTGATAGCTGCTTGACATTGTTCCACATATAAATAGTATTGTTCAGAAGTCATCTGCACGACTTGAGTTCATTATACGAAATAGGAAACATTTTACTAGTTTACAATTATTCAAATCAGTACTTCTTTGTACACTTTCTGTACAGGGGAGAAATCACTAGCAATATGCGATGCATGTGTTCATTTAGTGCGCAGTGCTCAGTTAAGATTCCTGTGAGTAATCTCAATCTGTCCCTGCTCATAAAGACTGCCTTAATGAGTCTTTCCTCATTCGGTTGAAGCCCTAGAGAGAGAACGAGCAGTGCCTATCAGCAAGTTGGGATCTATTTTCATGCTGCCATATGAGCTACCACACGTGGTTCTGGACCTAAGTACGGCAGTGACCTGGCACTCATCTCAAGTGTGACATTGAGATTCCGCCAGCTGTTTAAGCTTTCTGTGGCACCCCAGTACCATCTCAGAATCCAATCTGACAGCCCGCAAAGCTATAAAGACAGCCTGGCTGTCGGAGATGATTTCTACCCTTCCATTCTTAAGCAGGCAGTTTGAGATGCCCTCAGCACAAGTCCGAATGGCAATAATTTCAGCCTGGTAAATGGTGGAGGAGGCCCCTAGGCTAAAAGTTTCGCCGTCCCGCTCTCCGCCCCTCCAGATTCCAATGCCCGTGCCATTACGCGTTTTCGAGGCATCGACAAACCAACGGGAGAGACCCCGATTTGGTTTGCGGATGTACGCAATTACAGTTTCCCTGCTGGAGATATCTACGCTGTATCCCCCAGAGAAGCTGAAAACGGGCGAAATCTTATCCACCTATACGGACAGACGTTATTGTCTGTACAATGTAGTTGAAGATGATGGTGTGGTCTCCGACTTTGCCGTAGAAGCCCTTGCATCCACTACATTTTGCTCTGTAAGCCCCTAGGGTTGATTCACACCACATCAACTGCAGCGGGGGAAGCCCAACAATGGAGATCATAGCAGCCGTCTGCGTCGAGATTCCCGCGATGCTCAAACAGTCAATCCTTTGGACTTTACTAAGCACACTTATAGCATAGCCTAGGCTTCATGCCACTAGACTAGCGAGGTATAAGTTATAGAGGGTGCTATAACTTTCGTGTGCAGCCAGTGTACCATTGCAGGCTTTAATCCCCATGTTTTACCGAACATACCTCTGTAGGCTTAGAACTTTCTTATGGCTTTGTTCGTTACATGTTCTAGGTGAGATTTTTACAACAGTTTAGCGTCCAAGACAACACCCAGATATTTAACCTCGATCGATAAGAGTATTTTAGAGCCCAATATAGTGAGTGGGACACTGGAGTTTGGGGAGCATCCTCCTCCATGTGAACGGAACCATAGTCGTTTTGCTAGAGTTGACATGAAACCCTCTCTTATACACCACCTCTCTACAGGCCTGAGCGCGGCTGCACTCTCGCGGATACCACGCCCTCAAATTCCCCGCAGATAAGAATGATGTCATCGGCATAGCCCTGCGCGTGGAGGCACGCCTTCCGAAGTTAGACAGCAGCCCGTCCACCATAAGGCACGATATACGTCACTTAGTCAAAGAAGGAACAACTGTCCAGTTTGACTAAGGACGAACGCAGTGCGCTATAATCCCCACCGTCACGGAGGTATGGTGCATTACATTCTCTCTCTCTCTCAAACTGAATGGGTTGCTCATTCTTTCAGTGTACAGTCACCGACATTAATATTTAGCACCATCATAGCGTCGAGCCATTCGTTCGAGTGCTAAATAATAATGGCGATTGTACATCTCAGCTAGGCGACAAAATGAACAGAAATGATAACAGACGATCGCAAGGTTTGTGAGCAGACTTCAAATCGTCATTAACGTTAAATCTGATTCATACAAATAGAGAAGGGAGAACGCCCTTCGAGATGCGCGAGACTTCTAATTTGAATAGGTGTAACACTTATTCAGGCAAGATAAATAGTGACGCATATACAGTGTCCTATCCAAGACTGAGTCTTTGATTACAGTTCTATTTTTGATTGTATGAAAAAGTATTTAATACAAGAGTTTTACAGAATTCAATGATGCATAGTCTAAAAATATTTTTGACTATATAGGCTGCTCCAAAAGTAGGAAAACGCATACTTACTCCGTTATTTTATATTTTTAAACACACTATGTATATTGTATTTTTAGATTCTACGAAGAAAAATAACATCAGTTTATATAATCTGTTATTCACGCTTTTGTAAAAATCGGCCTTGCCGATCGAAAGCTTTCGGTTAACTTGGCATACATTTCATACTTTGCGAAGTGTCGAGAATAGCAAGAATACCAGGCTGATATTCGCCTTCACTCACCCCGATGACGTAGTGTTTCTTCATTCGGTGGGTAATGGGGGTAGGGTGAGCCAGCGGAACATAGCTGTAATTTTAAATCTTACATTAAAAAACAAGTCAGCCTTCTTTGCTCCCTTTTTTTGTATAATTACCCCTCCCATGATAGAAATATAATTTTAATTTGAATTTATATCTAAAATAAAAACAGTCAACAGTTCTTTATATCTACGTCCATTAAACGTTATTTTACGTCACTCTGCTGTCTGGGTATGTATGTGGTTAGTCTCTCCTATCTTAGATCAATCTAGTCCGATTGACAGACAAGCTTCCAAGCAATTCATCCACGATAAAATCCCACAGCAGTCGAGATAAAACTCCCGATATCAATATGTCCATAAATAACATTAATGCAATATTTCGGTACTAGCCTGATAAATGGTTCTATTCGTAATACCGGTTGATGTAAGGCACTATTACATGATTTTCCTAGGTTTCCAGTGTTTTTTTTTCTAATAGTTTTTTCATAGCGTTCAATATGAATGAACACCTGTAGCTCTGCTACCAATTCTAAAATATACATATTACACATATATAGGCATTTTAGAAGGGTCCCTAAAAGTTCCGGGCAAGCAAGGGCAAGTAAATTTCTTATCACGCAGCTAATGTACATATATTACTGCTATTCATATATAATAAAAACTCGAAGATTTCGACTTAATTTAAAAACGTAAAGTTATGATATGAAAAACCTTATATGGCTTTGCTTACAAGGGAACCTCGCGAACTGTAAATCGCAGATTTTAATAAAACTTTGTCAGTTTGTAGACTTCATGGAGTGTTACTCTAGGACGCTTTCCATTGCTGCGGAACTTCAACTTTAGTAATAGGTATAATATAATCTTACATACATCCAAACGCGTATAACTCGAAAACTATCACATATAACCATTTAGCGCCTGGTATAAGTTTACACTGATTTTCGACATACAATGCAGCCAGATAACAGTATACAGAGTATCTCCCTAGCATA
The DNA here is from genome assembly GCA_004143645.1 of Protaetia brevitarsis. Lineage (NCBI taxonomy): Eukaryota > Metazoa > Arthropoda > Insecta > Coleoptera > Scarabaeidae > Protaetia > Protaetia brevitarsis. Next base: position 2,303,652 of record RXPK01000065.1, read on the forward strand.
AGGAAATATGCTAAAAATTATGTTTTTGTGGACACCCTGTATAACTTTTTAAATCACCTTTCTATATACTATTTGATCATAAAAAAGGCCATTATAACCGATTTCTGAAATTCGATAAAATAAGCACAACATACGTCATTTCACGTTTATTTGAACATCCTGTATAAAAATATCTATACCAATCGAAAGGACTGACTAAACGGTACAAGTCCGCCATTGAAACTTTTTTTCTATCTCTTACCGTTTAAAAGTTATTCAGAAAAAAAACAAATTTGGGCCAAATTTCAAGGGTGAATTGCATCCCCTAAAGTTGAAGTTCCGCAGCAATGAAAAGCGTCCTTGAGTAACACTCCATGGAGTCTACAAACTGACAAAGTTTCATCAAAATCTGCGATTTACAGTTCGCGAGGTTCCCTTGTTAGTTAATAAGACAAGGGTTATTTGCTGCCGTCGCCAAAAAAATAATCGCTAGCGCTACTTCAGTTCCTCTAGCACTAAACGCCGGAGCTTTTTTCCTTAATTTAAGCACCAATCATACGGAATACATATCGGGGAGGGCAGTACCCCAAAATGGCAGCTATTTATCATTTGCTGGGTTAAACGTATCATCTTTAGCAAATTAAATGCGAATCTAAGCTCCACAAATCTGATTATTAATGCAATCAAAACTGAAATAGTTATTAAAAATTATTTGCAAACAATTCTGAATTACGCATTGCTCGGTACGCAGTACTTGTAGTTTCGGCTACATAATCGAAGATTTGTGGAGCTCCAATTCGTTAATTTATTAAAGATGGTAGATAAATACATCTTGTGTGGAATTTAAGCGAGAAAACATTATTACTGTTACTATTAAACAACAGAACAGCAAGCAATGCCCAGTAATAATGTTTAATTATACTTAGTTATGCACATTGACCATCAGAAAAAACGAACATCATCTGAACACGAACGGGGAACAGCATCGACACCTTTGATTTCAAAGGGTAAAAATGTGATCTTCAATACACTTATTGACAGCTATTAGCTAGAAAGAATTACAAAAAAAAAAACTGGCAATGCGTCCACACATTTAAATTTGCCTGCTATCAGCTTGACATGTTGCTTCGTCACAGGTGTTACTCGCTTGATTGTGCGTTCATAAATTATAAAAGCCTTCAAAACTGTCAAGCACGGTTTTGACAAGGCGGAGCTTGGTTTCCTAATTGGCTAGAACTAAATTAGAAAAGGTGGCGATTACAAGCAATTAAAATTTGCTAGCTGTCTGCTCTTGTAAAATGTTGCTTGGTCATAACAATGACTGCAGTGACGCCCTCTCTGCAAATTGACCTACTATACGAGTGCCTAAGTCGTGCACGTGGTCCTGCTGAAAATGGTAAGTGACCCTTTTTGTGCAATCTTTTTGCTGGTTATACACTCAATATTCATTTTCTAGTCATGACTTTTGATATAAAAATCACAAACAGAACAAATCAGCAATTATAACTACCGTTTTAAAAGTTAAATTTATGAGTTGAATTATCACTGCCATAGTGTTGGGTTTTTCCAAGTTTGATACTCTATGTGCAGATGCTATAATTAATAATGACGTGTGTATTATCAACGTACTTACCACATTGCTCGATTCTCTGGCACTGATAGGGAATTGTGTTTGTAAATACAATAGATTTGAAGGTAATTCAAGAAATAAAATTCTGGACAAATACAGTTTATTTTACCAACACAATTGAAGAGACTACAATACAAAAAGGAAAAGTTTGAAAACAAAATCTTGCAAAGTACTCAACAATAAAAAACACTTACACTTATTCTCTATAATTTTATAATTAATTTTAGATCGGATGGAATTTGGAAAAGGCACCTCTCTGACTAAACCGTTAAAGCCCATTCATATTAATCGCAACTGATTTTCATTATGTCAGAAAGAAAGGGGGAGACCAGCAACTAACGAGTCACGTACAATGATGAATGAGCAGAAGGCTTTTTTCATGCAACAATACATGTATATAATTAAATATATCTATCTATATACTATAAACACTAACTAAATTAGAGTTTTCCAAGTTTCATCCAATCGACGCATCTTTCTTTTTTAGTCTTAAGATCTAGAAACCTAGTCTATTTTGCTGTTTCCTTAATTAAAATATCCTACCTACATGTATAAGCTAGACACTACCAACTAAATCTTCCTAATCGCTACAATCTAGAAGCTAAACTTACGTACTAGGATTTCTTTTTTTAATTTACAAGTCGTCCGCTTTTTTACAAAATGCTGGACCGTGACTAAAAAGTTAGTCGTCAGTTGACGCAAATCGATTATAGATACATATGGTCTAAAAATAGTAGTTTTATACCACCCAAATGTACGGTATACCAAAATAAACTGAATTTATCAGTTAACATTGTGTAAAAATTGCAAAAGGTATTTGCACATTTTTCAGCCCTCCGATACGCACAAAGTCTTTATTTTATTTATTTATAAAACACTCGTACCGACTCGTTATTTTCCTCCGACTTGGCATGCGCGATCCACGTGTCTCTCAATTCCCCGAGGACTAGAAACTTCGAGTTAAAAATATGTATGTATTATATATACATATAGTTTGGTATTTAATAGAATTAATTAATATGAATTTAATATAGTGTTGTAGATTTTGATACTGAAAGAATAAAAAAAAAATTAAAAATTAAAGTCATTCACGGGTGTTCGTCCATTTCTGTTTAACGAAATTATATATCACGCTATTCAATAATTTATTTTTGGGGGAATGACAGACACAGGAAGCACATACACCTAATCCTATTCTTACGACTAAGGTAATGTACAAATCGAAACCAGTATCGGAACGTTTAAAAATTTTCATTCGTCGCGTTTATTATTCATCCTATCCATTTTTAATCTCTTCATTATTATTTTTTTTTAAACACTAAAGATTGAATAGCTTAGCTATACACACACAAATGAACATTATGAGTGAGGGGATCACTGATGCAAACACGGTGACGTCTGCAATAGCAGGGGTTATATGGATCACCGGTCAATAGCTTCCCCAAGCCCACTGACAATCTATATATTATTTATATTTATATAAAAAACGGAATAACCAAACCTAACCGTTCACAACTGCCTACAACACAGAAACAACTAGAAGTTAAAATTTTCCTTTTTTTTTGGTTATATCAGTAAGAAAACATCGAGTTAAAAAAATATATTAAAATATTTTTCAGTAGATCCCTGTCAATGGACTAATCTGAAAAAGGCACGATATCTATAACGTGAAAATTCCGTACAAACCCTATATCTATCTCTTTCCCGCACGAAACAAACCTGGATATTGACAAATGATAAAATCGAAACTCGCAAAATCAATAAAATTCTATATTAAAGACAAAATCTAGATATACAGGATGAAATAGTGAATATATATTCGGAAGCTTCTTATTACCGTCGTAACAACAGAATTTGCAGTTCTTGGTCGGCCGAAATTAAGCTCCTGCATTTTTCGTTAAGAAATATATATAAGTACCTACCATAGTAAGAATGAGAATAATTGTATAAATATAAATTACTATATACAATAAAATTTTCATATAAAAAAAGTTTCATTGTAGTATCACATGCAAACACTAGATTTAAAAGAGAAACTGTTAGATTATTACCTAAGTATTGAAATTTATTTTGCATGAATATTAAACTATAACATCCCATATACACGCTCAACACAAATTGTCCCTCAAGGACAATGTTTTTCTTAAACCAAAGAGGAAAAAATATATTGTATTTCTGGTTATGGTAAATATAATAGAAAAATTAAAAAAAAATGTCACCAGGTCAGCCTACATTCTGATCTTTCGAAGGCTATTATGTTTTTATATTTATTAGTCAATATCAATGTATAATACAAAGCGTGTTTCCAACATCGTCACGAAGAACTTCGATGCTACTGATGTTTAACGCTAAAGCCGTTAGGTGAGATGCATTGGATGAAACATTTTCAACAGTTCGTCGTAACGATGTTTTGTTTTTACAAGAATTTGGCATAATGAGCTGTTTTACGCGGAAATATCCAACAATTTGCGTAACCAAATGAGAAAAACAGAAATAAATAAAAAAACTGCATAAGAATTATTATTATTATTATAGAGATATTTCCTCGCAAATTGTATTTGTTCACTTGAAAACAGTCGCAAATAAAGTTCCTTCTAATTTTGCTTCTTTTTATCTGAAATAGGTGTTCATTTTGGAACTTTTTTTTTTATATATACAAATAAATCGAGACGTTGGAATGTCAAATGTAAAGTGGTAAAACAAAAAAAAAACACATACTGGCGTATTAACGAGAAACAGAAGTGAAATAAATAATTTACTAGTATAAATAAATAAATAATTTCCAGTGTGGAAAATCGAAAACTATGAAATCGATTTTAGCTCTTTATAAAAGTTCGGGCAATAGAATCGATTACCGTTTTGAGTATTTTGGTGTAACTGCGCTGATGTTAAAATAAAAGCCCGTTCGTATAAAATCAAAATATGCTCCGAAAACTCTGAACAAACACAAGAAAAGTTGTAAGTGGTTGCCATTGGGGCTGCAGTGATCTGTACATCAGTCTTTATGAATTATAAAAATATTTTACTAGCCCGAATCTGGATTTTTAGTAATAGGGTTCGTTCACCCTATATTTTTTTACCAGTTTTCAAATTTCCACGTATTTAAAAACTTGCATAATAAAATTAACACAGAGATTAATAAATTATAATAAAAAAAATGAACAAAATTTAACGATTTGTCTTCATATACATATATATATCATATACAGTGTATAATTATATTAAAAGAGCTTTTGTGATATTTTTTTTTAAAGAATGCACAACTGGAAGTCAGTTCCTTGTGTAATAATACGTTTTGTAGTTCTTATTTTCCTTTTTTACTGTTAGTGTTAATAGATTTTATATTGATTTTTTTTCTAGGAAGATATCTTTGATTCTCGTGAGCAGTAAACGTATTCATTTCTAGTTTTATACGATCAAGTATAATACCTGCATTTTGTTAATTCATTTTCTGTTGCGAAACGTAACTACCTATGTAGATTATCATCAAAAATAAAATTGCAAATCTCCTAATCTACTGAGCCGATTTAAATAATCAGCTGGGAAGATCATTAAATCTATCTTGTTTTCTGAACGCCACTTCTCTGACGGTCACACATTTCAATAGACATAGAAAAAAAGTAACTACCTTACCAATCGCACATAAAAACGACATGCGCATTTATTATATTCTACTCTTATATAAATATATATAAAAAGAAACATGACTTCTAAGTCGACAAGCTAAAAATATCCTTTTTTTTCAATGTCTTACTTATTCCTATTATAGTATATCCTACTAAATTCAGTCATTTACGGTGTATATCTTATCCCATGTACTAATGAAACGTTTGGTCGACAGCTAAGATGGAATTCTAAACTTTCTTTTCTTATTTATGTATATAAATTACTTTAGTTAAACGGCTGGGACATTACCATTTCTCATCGCGCGCGGGGGTATTTAGTATGCGTCTCTGACCCGCTAGAATTTCAAATAAATTACTCTTAAATTCTAACTAAATGTTTTTCGTGCACCGAACAGACAACAACCTCCTCGAGAACTCCTAATTCCACACCAACAAACAACAATAGTAACAAAAAAAATTGGGGAACAAAAAACAGTCTCTTCGTTCGGGGGAGAACAACAACGTGTTAGTGCTAGGCTAACTTAAAAGGAGAAATCGGAGCGCAAATCACACCGATCCATACGTCTATTCTACTACTTTCCTATACTCGCAACGCCATCTCTTGGAATGTTCGACACCTGCCGCTCGATTTTTCGGCGCACATATTTTTTTTTTGGCTTTTTATAATTTTTTTTTGTAGCTTAATTATTTTTTCTTTTTTTTGTATATATATATTACTTCCGGTCGGTTGACAAAATGGTACTGTCGTCTATTTTTGTTGCCGTCAATCTACTTGGACTGTTGCGATTGGTAAGCCTGATAGGGATCCTCAGGACTGGCCGCGTTCGAAGTGTGATCCGATTCTTGCATGGGAACGTGGACATATTGTTGGTAGTACTGATAAGACTGCGGTATGTACGGTCCGGTGCCCAAGGAAACAGCGTTCATCTGCGCGGTCAGCTGTGAAACATGCAGATACTATTATTAAATTAAACAATTTTGTCCAATATTCCCTTTATACTGGACATGGGTGGCCCGTACCTGAGGGATCATGGGATTGTATGTTTCAGGAGACGGCATCATTACTGAGATGCCCCTGGGCTGTGGTTGGCCGTCATTTTTGTACGGCCCCATGTGACCGGTGGCGGTCGCCAAATTGTATGAGTCATCAACAGATTGTAACGGTGTTGACATGACATATTGAGGCACCCACGGGGCTCCAGTTGACATTGGGTGATAACTCGATACCTAAAATTAATTTAACACTAAAGATGTTAACGTGTACTTCCGGATTTAATTTTCTTATGCAATTGAACTACAGCGGAATTGTGGAAAAATCTTATGTATATCTCAATAAAATACAGAAATAAAATTAAATAATAAAGGTGTGAATATATTATATTAGTGTAGTTAATAATATTGCCCACAAATAATTGCCCAAGAGAATGAAAATTCGTCGTCAGTGAATGCTTTATATCAGTACAACCTATCGAGGGTACTAAAAATTGGTTACAGCCTTAATTTCAGAGGCAGCTCAGTAATGTGTTGGGGATCATTTTTTTTTCGATGTAAAGCTCCCGTTAGCTTAGATTTCTACATGACTGGAAGGAAAATTTGGAAGAAAATGGAGTAACACATATTCATTAGAAGACATTGTATGTCGTATATAATGCATTTAGTTATAATTTTAAGTACACATCAAAGTCAACTACAAATTAATGTATTACATTTAGTGTTTATAATATATATGCGAGAATAATCAAACATATTGTTCCTATTCTCAGTTTATAGTCAAAACTTGTGTTCTTTTTCAAATACAACATCCAGTGAAGTAAAAAAAAAACTATGCACAATTATTCTTATTTCTGTATTTTATTGAAATTTTAAATTTTAAAATTAAAAGTAAACTATCCATATTATTAAGAAGAAAAATAAGCCAAAACTCAAGAATACGTATTGAGCATTTAAATCCCATTTAACACTCATTTCTAAACTCCATTTTCCATTTATGTATGGAGAAATGTTAAGTTACATTGATAACGAAAACTAAATGAAATTTTAATTTATACAACGCATTTATCTGTATATTAACTTATTATTTAGGTACTATTATGCCAAAGAAGTTAAAAAAACAACCTGCAAACATTTCGATAAGTTATTGATACATCTTGTGAAACCATAGTTTGTTGACATTTATTTATATGTATAATAAGGTAAAGTAGCACAAAACTGCTGTTCGATTCAATGAATCCTTTAATTATAAAAACACATGTTACTAGTTTCGACCTAGGCCATCATCAGGCATGTTTTGTTAGTTCTGTTAAATTCATATAATAATTTTTTTGGATGGATATTTAAACTTCAAGTTTTTGAAGTTTAATAGATAATCCATCCAAAAAATTCACGTCACAAAATTTTCCCAGTTATATATAAAATACATTTTATTAAATATAAAATACAATTTCTGACAATTTTCATCATATGTGTTTTTACAATTAAAGATTTGATTGAATCGAACAGCAGTTTTGTGCTACTTTACCTATTATACATCCCATACATCAATCCAAAGACGTAATAAGTTTATTTATATGCCAGAGAAAAGAAAATATTTCCCCCGTAATCATCAGAATAACAGTCCTAATATTTTTGGTAGAAGAACAAATGCGGATTCAACATAAGCTGTTGAATTTCCATTTCCTGTTTATGCCAGGCACTCTGCTGACCTTTTTCAAACTCTTATATACGCTAGAAATCCATTAGAAATACAAAAAAGGAAAATCTCGGTTAATTACAAAATATAGTGATCTTGTTTCTAAATTCAAAAATCTACATCAGCAATGGCTAAACCAGTCGAAACGAGATTTAAAAGATATGAAAGCTAAGGCATAATAAAAATTGAAGATTTTTTAATATCTTTTTATCTCGAAAAAGTAGCACTGGATTGCTTAACCATGAGATTTTCATATCTTTACTGAAAATCGTAACTATCCATAATGTACATCGAATTTGGTCTTGTACATTTTACTTTTTTTTTGAAAGATCAAGTACTCGTTGTCGCTGATAATGAGGACCCGAAAGGCGAATTCTTATTGCGATAGTTTTAAAGTGGCTTTTTCGTTAAAAATGTTACGACATGAATACACAAAAAGATTGTAAAATTCCGATCGTTCTCAAGAATTGCTGTATAAATCTACAGCTACTATTATAAAAACAAGATTTTAAATTATTAATTAATTAATTACAAAAAGGAATAAAAATTAACGCCCCACAACCGATTTTGGACTTCTGAGGCTTTCTTTCGCCTTTACCTCGGTACCAGATCTAGTCAAAAAATTAGAATTTTTTGTAGCGTTCACAGAACTAATTGAATTGTTTTATTTTAAGGATTCCCTTTTCGAACGTGTTTTTTTAAGTTTTATACATTTCATTCTAATTGTCCTAGAGATATTATTTTCTCTTTCAATTTTTTTACACCATTTTGGTGCGTGAAAATTTTCTAATTGCGATTCATAATATGTAACACATAATATAGTAGTACTGAAAAAAAGAATGTTTGCCTCATTTGTGTTTTAGTCATTGTATTATTAGTCGCCTACCTTATACTAAGTATTTATAGGCGCTTCCTATTTACCACCTGGCTGGCTCACCTTACTTTAGTTTTGTGCAGTAAGCGACGAACTACTTATTAGAAACACTGAAATCTGCCGACTAAAAGAGTTCATCGTGAATAGTTCGTGGTTTAACGCATAAAATCGAAGTGAGATGAGCTGTTAAATAAAAACCGCCTGTTATTACAGGCTGTCCTATATCCATTTTTCCACGTTTTTACTCGGAAACTAATCGAGATTAAAAGTTGCAGTAATCCAGTAGAATTGGGTCGAGATTAGGTGTCTACCTCACTTCTCACTCGCACAGTTTTGTGCGTCAAGCTACGAGTTACTTACTACGAACGACGAAATCTATCGACTAAATAACTTCACTCTAGTAGTTCGGAGATTAACAAAACTGAAGTGAGGTAAGCCAGTCGATAAACAGAAAGCACCTAATATTATGAAAATCACTTTACGTTTCTGTCGAATTGCATTATCAAGATTTGTTGATTGGCGTTGTTGTAAAAAAGAAATCATTAATTTTATTATCAAATAACAAAATGGCAAGAAGCACACTAAATAACAATAAATCGCAAACTTCTTCTAGATTCCTCATTACAAACTGCACTAAACTGGACGTACGTTTCAATAGCGAAGCTATCATCATCAGCAGAAACACTGAACTGAACTGTTTAGTGTAGCTTGTAGTGAGGAGTCTAGAAGAAGTTTGCAGTATTACCAGTGCCACAGTTTGGAGTATTTTTTTCAACAATAAATTGAATTCAAAAAGTTTTATAAGAAAAAAATTTCAGTTATTTTCACTTAAGCCCAATGATCATCATAAGCGGCGTCAGAATAATGAACTGTAGTAGCAACGAACATCTCAACAAGAACGTGCAAACAGCATCGGCACCTCTGATCTCAAAGGCCAAACACTCGCGACCTTCAGTACGTCTTCAGACTGTCAAGAACTGTTATTGCAAAAGGCGAGTTTGGCCTTCTATTGGCTAGAACGAACTCAAACAACTATAAATTGATAGTGCTGTTAGGACACCATAGTCGTGCACTCGCTGAAAGAGTGACCCCCATTGATAAGATAAGAAGGGACATGACGTGAAATTCTTAAAGATGGATTATTAGCATATGAGTTGGTGTTTAGGCTGCTTCCATAGTAATATTGGATTGTTTAAATTCTACGTTTCGACAGTATTTCTGTGGCAAACCACAATCCTTCTCAGGGCTACCCTGATGACGTATAAACACTGCTGAAACGTCGGTATTAAACAATCCAACAGACGATGGAAACAGCCCAAACACCAACTCATATTCAAGAAGGAACAGTTGTCATTTTTACCGGCTCCGTATGCATGACCATAGCTTTAGTTACAACAATTTATGAGTTTACATATGATATAATTACACTAAGTAAGCTCACAAACGAGAACGCTATTCTGAAATTTCGCGCTTCCAAAATTTTACTAATGTATTTCATTACGAACTTTGACAGCTGATGGCTTTTATGGCGTGTCTGGGCAAGGGCTGTAGCACAGCGTAATAGATTCTCACAATCCCTATAATCATACCATGCATTTTCAGAGGGCGCCACTGCAGTCGTTATTCTGACGTTAATCGTGATTGTCATAAGAGAGTAATCGAGAATAATTAAACGTTATCCGTTTTTAATTCAATTTATTGCTATTTGTTTGTTTCACGTCGTTTTGTTATTTAATAATGACAGTAGTATTTGCTACTATCAAATTGCCACATAAGATATACACTACCGGTCATAAGTTTGATCGCATCAGAATTATTACTTCATTGCCATCATAGAATTTAAAACAGAAATACATTATTTTCAGGTCAACATCAGATTGTAAATATCTTAAAAAAAAAAAAAAGTAGTATAAATTGTCTTAATTTTTTTTTAGTTCTACTGCGTTCAACGCAATATATTAGATGCGATCAAACTTATGAGATCGGTAGTGTACACATGTACGTTAAAAAAAAAATAGAACTAAGGGCTATATAAAAGGTCCGTAGTTCAATTCGTGTCACAAAGATGTCTGCTCTGAGTTACTCTGTGCCATCAATTTGATGTAAGTAGATAATAGTAGAGTTCTTTTTACAACGCGTCTCACTTCATTATATCTCTAGGGAATTGATATTTATCTGAGATGATCTCGACCTAAAAGAACGCGTTACATCGTACTCAAGATTTTATAGTTCGTAAAATTGTCACTGTGTGGCGTGGTAAGATGATGTTTAGATTGTCAAAGATTCTCAGTCAAAGTTAACCTCAAATTTTCAATCCATATTAAAAGAGTACAATTTGGAAGAAGAAGAAAATTTAATAATCGTTCGTTTTACAGTTGCGTTTAATATCAAAATTAACCTGTTACATATACGCAAACAGACATTAGGAAATTGCTCAAAACAAAACTTCGTAATATGTAAAGTCATGTTGATAGAAACACGTTTTAAATGCTTTCCAATCACAATTGACAAACGAAAAGCGCACACAAATAAAGGGTTATAGAAAAAACGAGGTACTTGTTGTTGGTATCCCTTCCACCCAACTGAGTTTTTACACTCACTACTGCACACTCTCGCGAGGTTGTGCGTTAGCGGTAAGGGGGGAGGTAAAAATCTCCGATAAATCTCGAAGTGGGTCGTTTAAAAAGAACGGGATTTTTAGCAAAATATTCTAGTGAGTTGAGATTATCTGAGATTTCTTGTAAAAAGAACGCTACTAATACCACACCAACAACAGGTTGTCGTATGTGTCCAATTGACGTTATAGAGTAATTCGGAGTAAATATTGAGTAGATATTTGAATGTTTCTATTATCTTAGATGGTAGCACGTAACGACACGATAGGGTTTTAAGGCAGTATTTATGTATCCCCACTATTTTCACATCTCTTAACCCAGCATATGACCACGATACAAATAATATGGTATGCTTACGCGCATATGGAAGCTACATCACATAGGAACATAAATGGCGCCACATATATAATTGTTATTATATTAAAATCGATTTCGACCTTGAGGGTTTTGTTAATGCGAAAGGTAAGTTTAGAAAAATCCGGACGGGTTACGCACATATTTTAAAAGCGTTAAGGTGTTTCCACGATTCAATTTTCTAGAAAAACCACGAAAACACTTTGTAAACACACACGAAATTCGCTACAATTGTGGAAATAAACACGAGCGCTACTAGATGTCGACAAGATAGATAAAGTAAATTTCAACATAAAACGGGCTTTTTTAAAGCAAAGCTGCATTTGAATCAGTGGCGGCTCGTGGGTAATTTGCCAGGTGAGGCGATTGCAACAGCTTAAAATTTTTTGATCACAAACAAAAGTTGAATAGATTTCCATGTCACTATTGAGATATTATTCTTAGAACGCGTTGACTTTCGCGTTGAGTTTCAGCAGCTCAGACAGTTCCTCGTTGCATTTTATTAAACAATGAAAAATTTCCGATATTAAATGAAATCGAACTTTCATCAAAACCTCGAAATGATAGTTCGTGCTTGCCTAAAATTAACGTTACATGAATTAAGTATGTTAATCACAACCGATTTTTCCTAACGTTTTCATTCTATAAAATTTTATTAAAACTAACATTTTCTTGTAAAGCTTCTACAATAGTAGATGTAGTTCGTTCTAACCGTTTAGGCCCCATGAAATTTTTATATGTTCTTTTGAACTTCATGCAGTTTGTGCTTCGACTGAAATTTTTTAAATCTTTATAACCGGGAAGGGTTGCCGAAGTGTTTTTAACGTCACTCAAAAGTAAATATGGCCAGCAAAATAAACTCTCTTTGTAAGTACTGCCACAAAGCCATTTGCACGTTCTACCATGATATTTTAATATCTTGAATTATTCGCGCACCCTGCCGTTTATCATTTGAAATCATATTGAGAGGCGGTTGATTTTGTTGGCATATTTAAAATTTGACGTTTCTCTACTTCGACACGCCGTTGAAACCGGTTGTTTCGAGCAAAGACAGAATAATATCGTACATGGGGTCCATGATTTTCTCTATTGAACAGAAAAATGTTACCGTAGTTTTAGCTGTTGTGTATGTCCACACTACTCTACTCTACTCTAAGTATTTAGAAATCCGACGGATACCGAAAGGTTTCCGATAAATAGAGAGGCAACGAATCAATCGCCCTCATTAAACTTAAATCACGTGTCATATAGCGAAGCGTATGTTGTGTTGCATAAGTTTCTTAGTATGAATTTCAATGCATTGCGTTCATCCAACTGAGCCGATATACTCATTCGCCTCATTTAGAATTCTTATGAGTCGCTGGTCATTATTTGACGTGTTTTAGCGGAAAAATGCAACAATTGACTTATAATTTCTTCTAGAATTGTTTTTAAAATTTTTCATATATTGAATAATATGTCCAAAATTTTTAATATATATTAGTCAACTTTGAACATTTTTTTAAAGATTTTTGCCGGTGAGGCGCCGCCTCAATTGCCTCACCTGACCAGCCGCCACTGATTTGAATTACATTAATTGGTAGTTGTGAATAATTTAGATTTTTAACATTTCGCTATTTTACCATACATGTATTTATATGTTTTCAATACGCTCCTTAATGACGTCATCTGACCGGCCTTGACGAATTTGAGATTCAAAACGAGCATACCGTATTATTTGTACCGCGCATATGACAGAATTTTGAGTCGAGATTTCCCCTTTGACACACGTTCTTTAGGGGTCGGTGCAAATTAAAAAAGATGAACAATCTAGTTCCATCCATTCTTCGTAAGAGTTTTAAATTACTGCATACGATTGTTTTTTAAAAACTTGCGTAAAAAATCGAGATACAATAAAAAAAAAAAACAAAGTGGGGTGAAAGGGACAGAATCTTGTATATAACGTCGTTTTAATTCCACTAGATTTTACTGAAACTCTGCACCTCAATTAGTTTTCAAGTAAACGCGTGCTAAATAAGGTGACTTTGTTTAGAAAATTTTAACACGCACTAAAATGACGTAAAATATTTAACATAAGAAATATTACCTCTAGAACAATTACAATAAATTTTTAGAAAAATGTTAAAAATAATTGAAGATAAACACATTTATCATCATTTTCTGATGAAAAAAAAAAAAAGAAAAGCTCTGTTAAATGTGTCTCTTTTTCCTATGATTTTAAAAGTAAGGTTAAGTAAAGACACTCTACAGAAGTAAAAAATTTAAATGACGATTTAGTTTTATTCTTTGATTTGACCAATAGTTTAGTACTAACATTAAATTAATTAATTACACAAACCTGCTGCGAGTAATGAGGTCTATAGTTGAGAGTAGGCATCATATGTGATGTAGCAATTCCATTCTGGGCCAGAGCGTTCGGATCAAACGGCATCGTTGGTATACATTCTGCCGTGTCCCTCCATCCCTTGTTATTTTCGTTATTCTTATAGATGTTCTTCTTTTTATTACCGCCGTCGGCGAACTTGACTAGCAACGGTTCCTTGCATCCGCTGATTTTCACTCCGTTGAACAGCTGGATGATCTGTTCGCATTTCTCCTTGGACTCCAATCTCGCGAAGCCGACGCCCTTCGACGTGCCCGAAGCATCCCTTAGGATCCTCGTCGATATCACCGGTCCGTGCTTCGCCAGCAGATTATCCACGTCGCTTTCCTTGAAGGTCGTCGGCAAGTTGGCTATGTACAGATTCGTGGGGTCTTGCTCTTGTTGCTGCATCAGAAGAAATGAACAGAAAAAAAAATACAAATAGTTAAAGTCGCTCGTGAATGCTAGAAAAGAAAAGTAGAAAAATTCATTAAATCACCACCGTGTTTTCACTTATCTGCCAAAACCATAAATGAAGAATATCTGGATATGTAAAATAGATTTTCAAACTTACGATAAACCCGACGAATATATCTTACGTGATACGGATCATATCCAGATAATCAATAGTTTCCTTAAAGGTCTTTTATTCACAGCCCATAAAATGTTTAATATCTGCCAGACCTTTTAGGAAACTAATAATTTTTTTATTATGATTTCGATAACCATCCTAAAAATATATTCCGACGTATATCCTATTATTAGTTTAACGCCTATATTATATGTATATTCGCATGGGTAATATTTATTATATCTATCAAAAATGCAAAAGCAAGTATACTGTGGTTAATTATCTTTCTATCGACTCTCTCTTTTACATATTTTATAGTAGTTGTTATCGTTACATACGGCTATACAACATGCAAACGTATACGGTAAATTATATTATATGATGTACAAATTTAAAGAGTGAAGTATACCTTAACCAATTTTCTTGTCTCGCAATTTCAAATAGGAGTTTCTGTTCGGGACAGGTTCATTAAAGTTAAGATTGAAATGTTGGGAAGATGTTTGGATGCAGACATAAGAAATGGATACTTTAATTTCTACCTCATTTTTATCATCATTAGACTTATTAGTTGGAATTCTGTAATTTTAAAAATAAATTTACGTAACTAACAATACTACTAAAATTAGTACAACTATTTTCCCTGGCAGATGGTTAGGCTGACGAAGGACGACGAATAAATGAATCACCAGATGCAAGTCCAGTACATTTCTTTATGATGTTCTCAAGCAATCAGAGTGTAATCGAAAATATTAGCTCAGAAATAAGTATACAATTCGTACAACATGTTTTAACCACGTTTCAAACAATTGTATGTGTTAATTACAACCACTTCGTTAACTCCTGGCAATCTGCTTCCCCAATTAGGTATTTTTTTTAAATATAATGTTTTGAGCCCATGGAAAAATATATAAAGTACTGGACATATATCAGCAACAAAACTGCTATAACTAAACTTAGTTAATTACAGGGGCTTGCGTGTTCCACAACAAGAGGAGGCCATAAGGATTATTCCTACAGCAGCAGTGGAATGCAATCTAGATCTCCCTCCTCTCCATGTGGTGATAATGGGCGATGCAAGAATGGGGCACCTCAGCCTGCAAGAACTAACTGGTAAGTGGCAGATATGCAGGATTAGGCCACAATCAAGAGATAAAGTACACCTTGAGATAATAAACTAAATAATAAAAAATTGCCATGCCGGCATAATATGCTGGGGAGCGATTTTAAAAGCTTCAGGTATCAATCCATAGAGGGCGCGCAGGTCACTAAGAGCGCGAAATTTGAGTGATATCTTTATATTTTCCTTCTTACGTAATTACTGTTCGAAAATTGAATGCGTTATTGTTGCAAATGTACGTACTACGCAAAAACATGGTTAATTATCATAATAATACAATCACTTTTCATCAAGTTGAAAACGCATGAAGATGTTTTTGGAAATAAACAAATATTTCGCAGGAAAAAAGCATTATATTCTTTATAATTTTATAAAAGAGAGATCGTATAACATTAAATATTTATAGTATATCAATTTATTACTCATAAACTACTCCCTGCCTGCTTCTAGTGAGCAACAAAATAATTTTGTAGTAGCGGGTACTGTGGCCCAAACTAAACACTTATTAACAAGCACTGTATGAATAAAATCTCAGACACTTCAGTAGTGTAGAAATGACTAGAACAAAATAATCACTTTTGCTCTAGAATAATAAGGCTTCTTAAGAAAAGGTGCTGCTTATCAATGAAATTAAATAAATTTAATGAAACACAAGCGATTTTTCAACTTAGAATAAATGATAATTGTGGTAGCATACTTGCGCCTAAATTATATGCAATCTTATGAACAATTTTTTTTGAAAATTCCTTTCCTTATATGTAGGAAACTTGGTGCATATTGACTCTAGCGCCTCTAAGGATTGATATTTAAACTATTTCCTCCCGAAGCGGAAATCGTCACGATTTGTCTAATTCAAGTTGGACAGGGATGGCCACAATATTCATCGTGTGGAAAACAACCTTTTGGGAATGATTTAAAATCAAATGAGTTCGACATACTCATAATAGAATACTCTGCTCTGGGTGGAAATCAATGATCGAATAAACTGGAATTAATTCAGCTGCTGAGCAAGTTCAGAGAATTGATTGGTTTACAGATAGATCAAAAACCAAGAGCGGGACTGGAGCTGGTATAACACCATAATCACGGTTCCATTAGGAACGATTTTTTATGCAGAGACATATACAATCTTGCGTTGCCCAACAAAAGACAATCAGAGGGCTAATATTACACTAGTATGCATATGATCAATGAAATGTTTCACTGGGGAAATATATTACCACTACAAAATGCACAACAATAGAAAATGCTGGTGGTGCCATCTATATTTCGCCATGGGAACAGTTCTTTGACCATATGTATATGTGCACTAGTATAATATTTGGAAATACTAAGCTGAACCCAAAGTTACAATCAAGAATAGCCTGGAAATGTATTAGAGAACTGAACAGCCGCAATCGAAGAAAAAGCAAAAGCTGATGAGTTAGCAAGAAACGGGTAATCGAATCGAAATCGGCACATATAGGCCTCAGAACAGGAGTATCCATTAACATAGCACAAGAGCAGGTAAGGAGTCGGATTAAAAATAAACACACAAAGAACTCTGGAACAATATAACCAAGAAAGTTCACGGAGCGACTTTTATTAGCAAGTACAGAAAAAGACTGAAGAACTACTGTAGCTCAATAGAAACCATTTCCCACAAGAGGTACCTAACGGGACACTGTATACTGAAAGAACATTTACGAAAATGGGATCAACATTTTACATGCTAATTCCAAACTGTGCCCAAGACCGCTTACATCTTGGGTGAATGCAAGGTTCTGGCGCAAAAAGACAGGTAATTTTTGCCGAACCAAAAAGAAACCCAGTGGATTACTTCGATCAACCAGTCAAGACTCTGTTGTAATAGGTTAATACTTAAATACAAAGTATCAGAATAATAAATATCTGGTATAAATTGACGAAGAAAAATGGAGACTAGATACGAAATGCCAAGAGATTGCAGTGTTTTAGGGATACTTCAGGTCAGATGGTTCCTACAACAACAAAAAAAAAACACACACACAATGCTTTAACTATCATTTTACAAATTTCACTCTTGCAGTTCTAAACGTCTTCTTTCTTTACATGTAAATTGCATTTTTAAGCTTTAACAAGTGATGTCTTCTATAACAGCGGGTGCATCATCTCGATCTGGCAGCCATTTCCCGTTATTATTTCGATAATTTCTCAGGATCTTCAAATATTTTATCATTATGCCCTATAATATTGGGCATCACCGACCTCCGGCAAGAGTTGAGAATTTATTATTGTTGGAAAAAATGTTATTGGCTTTAAAAGAAATAGGGGACATCATAGCTAGAAAACAAGAAAACTATTGTGTTTTGTAAAAATAATTGACGTTTGTGTCTTTTTTTTATTCACCTTTTGTTGTTATAACAATAACTCCCTATACGTTTCTTCCCTTCATTTCCAAATTCCCGTTTTATCTGTTCTTTCTTGTCATTTGAGAGTCTCATGTCATTAGGACTACTGGGATTTCAAATTATATAATCGCATACCTCAGGATATAAAGATGCTACCACCTGCCAGCTTCAAATGTCGCATAAAGAACATGTTAATCGGCAGGTTGGAGGAGTGCCATATCTAATCTGTGTTTATTCTGCCTTACATTCTTATTAATTTATTGTTGTAAATGTTTGTTCAGATTTTGTCATTGTTTGTACTTTATTTTTAACTTATTTATGCACTTATCAAATTTCATTTATACAATGCATTGTGATTATTTATTTATTGATCATCGTTTTAAAGGCATGCTTAAAATTTTTAATTACAAATTCTGTAATGGTTAAAATTGCAAATACGTGATATATTATTATTATTGTCCATTTCTGCCTAACATACAGTACAACCGATCTTATTTATAATTGGCCCTGTATGTTTTTTTTTAATATCGTTAATATTCTAACAATGCTTCTACCGCTACAGGATTCTCTTACTTGTTTCAATGTCACGTGGTTTTTTTTTCCTGTTCCGGTTAAGTCTATTCTGACCTGCAAAGAAATTGATTGCAAGAAATATTTTTTGCAGGTATGAATGACTCATTCTCAGCCTGCTGATTGTTGGTATTTTTTTCAATTGTTATAATTTACTACTGAAAACTAGTGGTTATGATTTACTGCTTGAAACTTGTCAAAATTTCAGCTTTGTGACTCAGCTCCATCAAGGTTTTTTTTTTCGGCACGTAGTTTATTTCTTACTACTACCACCAATACCGAGTTAAGATTTGTCGGAAGGGATGGCCTTGTTTTAAATGGTTTTCTTCAACTCGAAATTCGTGTGGCGTTTACTAAAATTTCATTCTTTGTATCTCACAGTGTTATCTTCACCAGATTTATTAATCCTTTCTTAGTTTTTTAACCTTACATGCGCTTCATGCAATTTTTCCCTGGCAATTGAGTCATTGCCTATTTAAAATCAATAAAATGGAGACCTAGATTTTATTCGTGGTTACTATTTTAGATTTATATTAGATTTAATTATATACAACATTTGATCAACCACCTCTCCGACATTTAAAATACCTTTGATATTCACGTATTATTTTATGTCCGTATTTCTTTAGTTTTCTAATATCTTTTCCTTCACACTATTATTTCTTGACAACATGTTTTCCATTGAAGTTAAGACAACCAGTAAATTTCTGATAACTAAATAAAAACGACAGGGATTCGAAAGAAACTAAAAATTTAGTCGTAGAAACAAAAATATAAACATATACTAGAAAAAATAAAGAATAAAGCTAAACATTCTCATTAGCCATCAATATTATACTCTCTTCTCGTCGAAGAAGTCCTTTAGCTTTCAATCAATTTGCCAGAGTTTCCTGGGAAATATTGTTTCATTTGGCTTGGAGAAGTCGCCACAAGGTCCGTGACGGACCTGGGGATTCCGGTCTTCGAATGTTCCGGTATCTCGGTAGCGACGAATAGTGTAATGGAATGTAGATTTCGTCTCTCCTAATTTTTCTGCACAGAATATCCTTCCTCGTGTAATGTGACAATAGCCGATCTCTTTTCTACACATATCGGTTTTCCTTTCGGCATTTTTTAAATTCTGTTTTTACAAACACCACAATTGAACAACCGCATCGTAACTGCTTTATTAATAGAAGTAATTCACAACAAGTACGATATCAATTATTTCCTGCTATAGTGGGAGACCTTTAGGAGACACCCACTTGCAATTTTACGACCCTGTCGACCAGCCCTCTATTGTAAACATGCTTGTCGGTTAAATTAAATTTTCTAATTAATAGGCTTACTCTAAAGATGATTTCCGTCTTAAATGCTTTGCTTTTATGCTTATTTTTTGTAGAAATTTTTACAATAATGTTAAAAGTATTAAATATTGAAAAAAAGAATTTTTTTTTTTTAAATTATACTAGTTGCTCTAACTTCAATGGCCGGTAGTGCACATATTACCTCAACTAGGAACAGAAGCGTGCGTTTCCTACGTATAATAATGTTTATAACTGTTTATAGTTGAAATGGTATATGCAGTACATGATAGTAACTTGATATAATATTAAGACTTATGTACGTAAGCTTACGTGTATCACTTTTAACACATTTAAAACCAGTTCCTCCAGGCACTCAATCATAATTATGCTTTTAAAATGATAATTAGCCTCAGTGAAACTAGTTCAATGTACAGAAACCAATTTATTACTATTAACCTTGAGTTGAATAACTTCTTCGAACGGCCGTTACAAGAAACATGTCTTCTTACCATTAGGTTGTTCTGGTTTATAAATATCCTAAACTTTTTTTTTTATCTATTACGTAAACACATTGAAAAAATGTAAACATAATTATGAGCGTAATCAAACTAACTGTAATATCCTCGGGACCTGTTCTTTTTTTTTCCTTATTGAAACTGAGAGACAAGAATTTTTATTATGATTCTAATGTATCTAGATAGGTATGGATCACAGTTATATGCCAAAATCTCCTAGACTCTCAAATATTTTATCTTTTTTTTTTGTTGTTGTTTTAAATCTAAATCTACGTAAGCTATGTAAATGATAATTCTACGGTATTGCAGATATTAGTTCTAATAACCGCTTCTGTTTATATAATCGGATGTGAATTCCCCGAATTCAGATGAATGTAATATTTTCGCAGTGATTTTATACACATTGAAGGCGTTGAATAACTTTATTGTACTTAATAACTGTCGATTCAAACGAGAAACGTTATTTTTTTAGGTGTTAAATTAATGTATGTACCTACATTGTGAATAAGTGGTGGGGCAATCGTCTCTGTTCAACTTTTATGTTACATATTTTTAATACTAATCTAAATCTACATAAAATGGAAATTGAGTCCTACGTAGATTAGAGAAAAATCTATACAGGGGCCTTTGAAGTGGAATAGTACATTTAGTTTAGTATATTATACAAGCTGTTTCCAAAGTGATGTGAAGTATTGTTATATTAGGTGATTCATCATTCAACTTTACGGCGAAAGGTCAATTCAATTGAAACGAACCATTTCAAATAACTCTGCCTGCTGTGATTTAAGTAAAATTCTGAAATCTGTCAATTGGCATATAAAAAAAGACAACTTTTAATGACGCCTAACGATTTAAAATCTTTCCTGAAGGTGTAGCAGTCCCATCCTTAAAAAGTTTGAATAGGGAAGATGGGTCTTCTGGCCACTCATTCAAAAGTTGTTTTAATTCTCTTTACGGCAACATGTATCAATATCTAAATAATTACTTCACGACTTCACGAAAATATATTTCTGTGAAATTGTCATATAAAATACGTAGCTTTCATTTAATTCTCTAAATGTCAATATGGCACTTCAGTTAAGTAGAAATGATCATTTTTGCTCTAAAAAATAAGTTTTTTTAAAAGAGGTACTTACTTATCAATGAAATTAAATAAACTTATTGAAATGGTTAAGAAATACAAGCGCTTTTTCAACCTAGAATAAATGATAATTTTGGTGGCACGGTTGCCCCTAAATTATATGCAATTCTATTAACATATTTTTTGAAAATTCCTTTCCTTGTATGTAGGCAACTTTATGTACTTGCATTTTGACTCCAGCGCCTCTGAGGATTGATATCTAAACTACTTTCCCTCCGCGGGGGAAAACGTAACGATTTGTCTACAAGCAGGACAAGGATGGGGAGAACTGACGACCAAAATTCATGACCTTTTGTCCGCTTATTGTGTGTTATTGGCTAGAACGAACTCAAAGTTTACTAGCTGTCAGGTTGATATGTACACTGGCTTGCAATAAAATCGCGTACAACTTCATTCGCGTCAATCTAATATGTTTTCAAGATTATTTGCTAATGTAAACTGACTTTAGATTTGACACATCTTATAGGTTTCGTATAACTGTCTGAATTAAATGCAAAATTTTGTTAATAAAAACTATAACAACACGAATAACATTCTTATTGTATAGCCCTCTCCCAATTTTGAAATATGAATTGACTAATGTCAAAGTAGACGTCACAAGAGAGTCATCTTCACCATAGGTAAAACTAGTTGTACGCGCTTTTATTGCAGCCTAGTGTACCTTTATCACAGCTGTTACTCGCTTGAATGTCCGTTTATATGTTATAAAGAAAACCTTGAAAACTGTCAAATGATTGTCAGAAACTGTTTTCACAAGAGCCGACGTTAGCTTCCTTTTGACTTGAATTAACGCAAAAATTGTTAGGGCAGCTAAATTTGCTAGTTGTCCGTTCTTGCTTACATGTTCCTTTACATAGCAATACGACATATATCTTACATAAATTTTCAAACGATAACGCCAGAGGCTAAGCATAATTTGTATGCTGAATAATAATAAATAATACATTTTCCAAAATATTTGTTACAATGTACAAAAAAATACAACTTTGCAGTGTGTATCATTTTTCATGACCCCATATTGTATCTCCGTTATTATTAGCATGATTTTAATGAAACTTTGGTTCCATCAGGTGATTAAGTGACAACAAGAAAATAGAATCTTCGCCAATGGTGTCATTATAATTTTTAAAAAATCGGCATTTAAAAAAAAAGTATATTAGGATTTTTTTAACAGTTAGGGAATATCATAATCTTGTATGGCATCACCAAAAAACCCCTTATAGAAAATCTTAAACCACCAACCAGTACCAGATAACCATGTAATTTAAGTACAGTGGTTTGAAATAGCCGCTACAATTTATTGACATTTATATACATTACTGATAAGAGAAACAGATGTATGATTAATTGTAAATTGTCTCATTCGATGACAGAATTATTCTGCAATACTAGCTGTGCACACCATATGGCGCTGCGTTTTCTGGAGACCTAGATGACCTCAAAAACAATTACTCCATATCTAGTTATTGGAAGTTTTGGATTGCTGGTATTATGAAATAAATAGTAACAAAACCAGAAAATACGTAAAAGGATTGGAAAGAACGTATTTTCTGGTTTTGTTACTATTTATTCCAATTACTCCATACTTTTCTATATATAGTTATATTCGACGAACAGCAATGAGTATATTTTTCTTCATATACTGGAAAACAAGGCAGGAAGATATATTACGCAATGATGACACATTTCTCGTGTATTGTCGATAGAAATCCATTATTTTAGATAAAGACCTGCCAAGATTAGGAAAGTGAACCAAAGAGATTGAATCTATTGCAGATTAGTTTAAACTTTTAAGCGAAATTTACTGAAGAAATCCTAAATGTTTGTTTATCCTTTTTTTTAAAGCCCTATTCTACATTTTTAACTTATCATCAAGTTTATAAACGACGGATGCCCTGATGCGTACACAACGATCTCTACCTTTTAGATGGAGTAAGGGGTTCAGGATTATTATATCAGGTATTTATTTGACTTTTCATAAATAAAGGCAATTAATTCGTTGCTCATCCGAATCGACTAGTGCCACTTACTTTAAAATAAAAGTATATAAAGCAAGCTGTATAACATACAGATAATGTCAATCCACTGTATGTTAAACCATGATAATTTTTTACTCAAAAAAAAAAACTCAAAAATGATGAAAAAATAAATAAAAAATAAAATAAACCTAACCTCAAACAATAATAATATCATTCATTCTCCTTTACCCAATGTTATTAATTAATATTATTACATATTATGTATATAATATTTTGGTGTGTCAACATGCAGAGCGCTACAGAAGAAACAATATAAAACAAATCTAACAAACTACTATCTGTACTTCGGCTAAATTCAAATCTAGTTGTTTGTTTTGTTCGGGCTAGCGTTTAGAATATGAACGGGTATAGATGGCCATTAGTATAAGTACAAAAGCTTGAATGCTGTGAGAGTATTTACGGTGTGTTTTATATATAATATAATATAATATACGTAATATATATATGGTACAGAGATAGAGAGATAGAGTGTGCACTTTAGTTTGTTGGTTTAGTCGGCTTGCTAGACTTGAATTTAGGCCGACCACTGCTCAAAGATGTCGAATAAAAAGGTATTTAGATTTTTTTGAATGTTTTAGATAAGTCATTGCTATTACAGAATACCTTTATTTGGTTGAAATATAATTTTGTAAGAAGATTTGGGTTTGTACTACCATAATCCAAGATTTTTCTCAAAATACCGTCAATAATGAAACATTTTTAAAATATTTTTTTAATTTCTCTATAATAAGTTGGGACGCTGTACCAGAGTTCTTAATAACAGCACTTTTTTAGGATATATTAGGTTAGGGTTGGGCTGGCTTTTTCATCCCCATTAGAGATGCCTCCTTAAGTTCATCTAATAGTTTTTGATGATTAGCACCGTGCGATCTACTTATCTGTGCTTGACTGTGAATGAATATATAGGCTGAAGACTTAGCAGTTCCGTGTATGCAAAACATGTAGCGGTGGCAGGTTTTATTTAGGCGTCTTTCTCATCGCACCGGTGGCAGCCTTTGTATGCCACTTAGGGTTTTGGTCGGCCTTACATACGGCACCTTTGACCACCATACTACTGCTCCGTATGTTATCATGGATCTAATTATCCTTCTGTATAATCACAGAGTCATCTCAGCGCTAAGGCCCTACTTTTTTAGGATAACTTAGCATTAGCAGCTCCAATTGTATAACATAGCAAAGTTATATAAAGCCATCCAACCATTACTGAGCAATAAGGGTTCAAATCTCGCTCTGGTCGATTGTGATAATAAAATTTCCTAGTGTCATGATTATGGAGAAGATTTGGCTCAGTGAAAATGCTCGACAAGAATAGAAGTGCCTAGGCTGCATCTAAATCAAATTATCGTTTCATGCAGCTGACGAAACCATTTTGTGCCGAAGCAATTGTGGTGGTTATAGTTACCACCACAATTATTTCCTCTACTATTGCGTTATTCTTTTCTATTAACATCGAGTTTCAATAAGTTTCTCCCGCGTGGATTAATTATATTTAAACTCTCTCTTTTTAAAGAATAATAAAATAAAAGTGGGATCGGCCGTAGATTTTGGTGAAAATATGTTGTAATTTTAACATTGATAATTGTGAATATCATAGACACAGCTTAAATTTACCAGATCATGTAGAGCCGCAAGAGCTACTTCATTGTGGAAGAAATGGTATTTGTTTATCCAAAATCTTATCAGTCAGCATATGCAGACGGAAATTGTCAAGACTTTTCATCAGAACTTAAGCGTTATGAAAGAATAAAAATCAAATCATGGGTGATTACAGAGTATGTTCAAATGTGATAGCGAAACTTGCCAATACAGATAGGTTCTTAAAGAAATAAAGATGAATTTACAGAAGATCTACACAGTAAAAACTGTCAAAATGATACTAGCTCTACTAATTAGTCACTGTAGACAAAATAGGTATATGTAATCCATAGAGTAGGCATTTGCCGGTTTTGTCAAGAGAAAGAACAAACCTCAGTTCATTTTCCACATCAATGCAATGATTTATGACTACCTCTATCCTAATCTAATCAAAATAATGAATGAATCACAGAATCTATTACGGAGTTGGATCTTTAAGAAAGAATAAATGAAAATAATTTTTAAATTATATATCAATCGGAATGAGAAACGTTAGAATCAACTATTTAGATGAGAAACTAATTATTATTTTAATTATTACTAAACCCTTAAAATTTATACCAATTTTATGAAGATTGCGGTGTGTATTAAAGAATGAATCTCACATTTCACCACTGCTATTCCGCTGTCAATAGGTCCGCACATTAAAAATTGTAGGCAAAAAAATTTACTTATGCTTTGCCGTACTTCAATAAACACGTTGAGTCATATCTGTATATGTATTTTTTTGCCATAAATGATCAGAATAATGTGAGTAGACCAATACGCTAATTTATAAGCCTCAAATTTTGAATATTTCCACAATTTGAGGTTATCGGCTTGATGCAGGTGATGTTAGTAATTGTTCACAAAATTTTATTTAGCCTCCTGTGGTTCATATGCGATGCTTTAAGAACGATGCAAAAGATTCGTGACAACCTCGTTTGTGGAAACAAACTATATAAACTCCACCATTACAAACTTTATTAAAGTGAGCCAACAAACAATCTGTATGCATCCATGCAACTGAATGGTACTTAAACACTTTAGATTGTATTGAGACCATAGTAAAACGTTAAAGATTGTTAATTAATAAGAGTTCTAATAAAGGCTTAGAAAAAGTGACTGCCTGTATCATTCAAAAAAAGGAAGCTGTTGTGAATGAATTTACAGCTATTAAGTAGCAAACTGTATGAACCATTACTGCAGTGATTTATATATTGATGTAAATAAATTAAGTCTTTCTTATGTCGGGATTACAGTTACAAATGAATTAATAAAATTAGCAGAATTAGATACTGGAGAAGGGAAATATAGATGAAAGATAAGGTTTATATTGAATAATAGAATGCCTGGTTACGAAAAACTACAGAAGATTTTGGAAAAGAAAGTAAATGATGCAGTTCCTGGCTTTTTGTGTTCAATTTAAAAAAAAAATGACAAACCATCCACTTTTTTTTTCTTATCAATTGACTTTATCTGTTTTTGAATGTTATGTATGACACTGCTTGTCACATATTGACGATTACAGATGCAAAAGGATTAAACAATTTTAATGAATTAAATATTCCAATTTAAAACCAAAAAAATAAGTAACTCTTTTTATCAGTGGTATTCTGTTTGCATTAGTTCGTACATATCCAAATCTTCCTAGGAGTATAGCAATGGATTATAACGATTAGCACGAGAGAATAATATACAAAAACGAGGTGAAGCAAATACTTTTTCAATCAGTACTGTGATATTGAGCAGTGGGCATAGTGGTAAAGCTAGGTATTACTTGCATGCAAACGTACAGTGGGCAGTCTATTACGGGGGCTGTTACCCACTTTCGCCATTTGAGCCTGAATATTTTGGGATGTCAGGGCCTTAACCGCTCCTTCGGCCGATCCTGGGTGCTCGAAATCGACGAATCCGTATCCTGTTGGTTACAATAAGAAATAACATTACTACCATAACCTGTAATCATTATGAAAAGACGGTGATTGTGGGAACGATGGGAAAATACGTGTGCAGGGTGTGTTGTACCTAATAAAATCAATTTAAATGTGTATAAGAGACAGTACTCACCTTTACATTTATTAGTGTTTTTATCTAATATGGCTTTGGTGGAAATTATGGTTCCATACCTGTAAATAAAACAAAAAATCAGCAAATTTTATAAATGCATGTAGTGCTACTCATTTTCAGTAGGATATAATATAGGAAGAAAAATAAAGAGCAATAGAAGAAGAAAGATTTCCCGTCATATTTGGCGATTTTAGTAACGAAGCCTCTACTCCGATATACCATTGAAAAGTGTCCCTAAAGCTATCGAAATTAAAGCAAATGAGTACTGTGCCATATATACTGTAAATACCAAAAAATTGCTCAATCGATGCCACCCCATTTGAGATATTAGCATGAGGGTGGAAAAATTGAATATTTTTTTCGTAGGAATTACTAAAGCTAACACGTTAAAAAAAAATGCGTAAGTAAATACTGATTATAGGCATTCTATAAAAAAACAAGGACTGATTCCGTGCACTCAGTTTAAAGTTATCCCCAGTTGGGGGATGGTTTTTTTAAGTTTGGTTTAAGGTGCCAACTTGACTTTTTCTTATATAATAATAAGTATAATAATAATAATAATAATAATAATAATAATAATAATAAAATAATAATAATAATAACAACAATAATAATAATATATTTATTTTCCTTCATAAACATACATGAAAGTGCATGTATACAGAAACGTCACAGAAAAAAATATATATAATATTCTTCAGAGTTTAAACTAAAATAATCATTTACATTATATAAAATCATATTTTGGAGACCATGCTTAATTTTATTTTTAAAATTTCTAAAGTTTGATGTCTTAACTATTTCAGGTAATGTATTATATACTTTTAGTCCTATGTTAACAAAGCTCTTGTGCGGCATATTTAAACGATGTTGTGGAGGTATGATATTGTCTTTGTTTCTTGTCTTGTAATTATGTAAATTAGAGAATCTGTCATTCATATGTAGATTCTGAAATATATACAGAACACTCTCCAATATAAACATAGCAGGCAGTGTCAGCACCTTAAATTTTTTAAATAAAAGTACGCAGATATCTCTAGAACTTGCACCCATTATATTAGCAATATTTGTTTTTGAGAGCGTGAATACCTTTTTGCAGCTGGCGAAGTGGCCCCTATAATATAACGCCGTACTTTAATCTGCTATGACCTCGGCAAAGTATATTTGTCTCATAGTTGATAAATCAAGAATTTCCCTTAAGCAGCGAATGTGATACGCTTAGACTGTATACATTTAAGGTGTACAATATATTTTTTCAGGTTTTTCTGTGTGGTAGAACATGTAAATAAAAAATAAAACCTTTGTGAATGATTTTAGTAGGAGCAATTTTGGTTTAAGGAGCTTAGGAAGTATAAAGTGTAAGAAATATGTCTCACATATGTAAGTGTATTATCGCGTGGTTTGCTAATAAAATATCTGGAAGACAAAAAACTAAACCAAATACACGATGAAGATCGATAGAAATACTTATTTGGAGCTATTCATTCTTCCCAGAAAAATCAGTGCAGGTTGCAAATCAGGAGCATATTTCTCGGTTCATATGACATCACTTGTAAAGAATTTATTTGGAAAAAAGTGGAAAAAAGTATATAGTAAACCCAAATGCAGGCATTCCTATACAACAAAAAGTCAAGTTAGAAGCTTAAATTCAAAAAGCCACCCCCAAAAGGGAACTTTGAACTGCGTGTACGAAACTAGATATCATTTTATATTGCTATGATAAATACATGCTATATATTATATCAACAATATTAACATATAATATATATTACTTATTGTTATTTATTCTTACAAAACTATTTTTTATACCTCGGTGCTTTCATAGCTACTACGACTAAAATGTGCAACATATAAATAATCCTGAAACCGATCAATGATTTCCTTTTTCATTTTTATTTCTTTATTTGTACTACCACACAGGAATAACTTAAGGAAATATATAATAAACCCAAATACAACATTACTATATAACAAGTCAGGTCGGTACATTAAACTCAATTCAAAAAAACCACCTCTCAAAAAGGAAAAATAACAATATCTTTCAATTGCGTGTACGGAAATAAATATTATTTTGTTGTTACAAATTTCTTTTATAACTACTACAGACTGAAACTATCATACAGATAATACTTGAAATTGATGCATGAAACAATTGTTTTAACACTAAAATAAACAATAACAAATTGATCCTATTAAGATCATTAAAAGAGATTTTATTTTTTATTTGCATGTTCTATCTCACAGCAAAAAAACTGAAAAAAATATGTAATAAACCTAAATATTATCTAATATAATAAAAAAACCAAGTTGGCACCTTAAACCAAACTAAAAAAAAAAACACCCATCAAATGAGGAAAATAATAATAGTATTGAACTTAGTGAACGGAATTAGTTCTTGACTTTTTGTAGAATGCCCATAATCCGTGTTTACTTACATTTTTTTTTAGAACGTGATAGCTTCAGTAATTCATGAGAAAAAAATTATTCGATTTTTCCACCCTTATGCTAATATCTCGAATAGGGTGGCATCGATTGAGTTAATGTTTGATATTTACAGTATGTATGACAGTCCTCATTTGCTTTAATTTCAGTCCGATAGCTTTAGGGGCACTTTTCAATGGCTTATCGGAATAAAAGAAAAAAAAAGTTTTCAATGTTATTTTAAAAACGAGTAAATAGAGAGCAAACAAAGAATGGAGTAACCCTCTTGTCCAGGTGTAATGGTATTATATGAAGCGTAAAGAACATCCCTACTAAGGCGGCATGTTAGGTACCCTAAAAAAAAAAGCGCTTGCCCGACATCGCTGTCTTTGCAACGCCGTCAGTGTCCCCGTCTTGATCGCTGACCCCAAGGATCAAGGAGGGAGTCGTCGTTTTAATGATCAGGGCTCTTAAAAGATGTTAATTTGGTAAATCTACCAGATTAATATTTGACGACAGTGTGTTCCACTACTTATGCTGGGTATAGACTATTGTTAGAATGAAATATGAGAAGTGCCATCTTTACGACAATTTCTGTAATATATGCAGCATGTTTATGGTCCTGTGATTTAAATACGGTCATTAATGTAAAAATTAAAACTCATTAAGAAAGTTGCATAACAAGAGAGATATTATGATACAAAAAAAATTGTAGTTTTTTTTTATTTTTAAGTGGCGTTTAAGCATATTAAATTGAACAATTCTTTTATTTTTTTCATGGAATCCACTTCACATTAGTTGTTCAAAGTTATCGCCGTCTTGTTGAATGCAAAGTCTCCATCGCCGCAGCCATGAATTAGCATAATTGTCTAGTAAATTAATGATTAAATATTTAATCAACCCTTGAAAATAAAGTCACAAAATCGTAAATATAACCCTATATGTATACTTAACGTATTGGCTGCTATATGAATAGAACACTTTGGTTTATTAATTTTTAGATCAGAGTAGCTGTTTAAAAAATTGGAGCTAGATTTGGGAAAAAGGTTGAAATTGCCTCCCACAATTTTTAGCTACCTGATATACCTACATGTGTAAATTGGGTCCCGGCTGATAACTAATAAAACAATAATGGTTGGAGCTTACGATTACAAAGGTTTGGGAGACAATTTACATATTTATGACACCAATTAAGTCTGACCATTTCTCCTACTACCTGTAAGGAGGCAATTTACCAACACCCGTTTCAACATTATAATCACGTTGTGTTAATTGCAATATTGGTTAGCAGTTATTGTTCAAATAAACACAGTTTGGTTCTTTAAATTAATGAAACAGGATTAACATAATAATGTGTTTGTCTTCACCACGTTTTTCTTGCTGGATTAATTGCAATTTTGATTAGCTCAATAATATTTTGCTAACAAAACCGGTTTTGTTAATTTAACTTATGTCATTCCCTAAGTGCATGAGACAATCAGCATTAAATTGTTCCAAGAAATCATTCTAGATAAACTGTATCAACTGGCCATAATCGCTTCCATAGAAAGTTATCTAACCTCTTCGAATATAATCAAACAAACATAAAAGAACTTTATTATAGGAAAATATAATCGTACCACGCAACAAACAAATTACGAATGCAATTCATTAAAACCATGAGATAGTAACAAAAGAAACAGAGTAACATAAATCTTTGGTAATGTAAGTGTAGTATTCTTTAGTACTGTAAAAAAAGGCAACTTCGGTAACCAAATTGGAATGAGCGAGTGCCTCTTCAAACTGCTTCACAGAAGCAACAAGCAAGAACGTGCTTAAGAGCATAAACGAGCGTAGATATGTACATACGTGTTAAAAAATAAAAGCTGTTGAAACAGAAACGTCTGAAATAGTCTCAAAAAAATAATGGATTAGACAAATATACTGTAACATAAAAAAGTATAATATATTTATCTTATAAATTATTTCTTTAGAAGTTTTATATTTTTTCTTTAAGCTTGGGATTATTTGAAGAGCGCTACTTTACTAAACACTGCCACCGATTTACCTTGAGATATTTTAGTACGTGTGCTTCGGATGACGTTGTTTTAACATAAACAAATTATAATTTATTCCAATTAGATCCGTGCACAGATTTTTATGATGCTTAGTGCATAATTGTACAACTATTTATATATTAGCTGGAATTCGATTTAATTAGCTTTAGTAAAGAAGGAGACAATCGAGTATAATAAATTTTTCGATTACCACTGATGATAGCTTTAATCTGTACACATTTTTTTTACATCGTTCTTTTTACATATTCGGATGAAAACTTCTGCGCTAGAGCCTAAACCATATTTGGTTGAAAGTTAAGGACTTATCTGTATTCGATTTTTAATTATATTTTTATCATAATGAATATTGTAATTTAGAGTATTTTATTAATTTCTTGTTTGAGTATACTATTCAAACATGTTCAATTAACACTTGTTAATGGTTATAGTTATATCAAATACTAATTTCAGCTAGAATTACCCGCTTCTATTTAAACAGAAGCTATGCCGAGTGCGGAAGAAATAAGGGTTTCTTTTTTGAGGTTGGCGATCGCGTATGTGGTAAACAAATACAAATTTGTTTGTAGTTGGTAGTTCGGAAAATTGTTGTAGTGCGCATGTCTAGCATGAAACTTGGATGAAAAAATAGGACTGGATCTAGTTTGAAAACTAGTTTCTAGCATACGAACTTGGACCGAATTATCTGATTTACATTATCCAAGACGATCTAGTTTAGAAAATAGTCATACATTTCTAGACGAAAAAAGTATAATGTAATCAAGCTTAGTACACATCGTCATATAAATATTTGTCGAAAACGTATACGTATGTATGTTACGTACTGCTGTGGTCGCGAGTGTATTTTGTGTTGCATATTTGATTTGGCTAAAACTGCTGAATCATTGTATCGAGAAATTTCCACAATTATGTTTAGTTTGTATAATTTTTGTTAAAGAGTTAATTGTTTGATTTATTTAGTTAAGTGTTCAGTTTTTTTTTAATTAATTTCATTCATTTAGGTGTCTTTTATTTGCTCATGTATGTTAGCGCCTTTTCTATTAGATTTCGTCCGTTGGCGTACCGTTTGTACGTCTGCGTTGTTGTTTGAAAAACGACTGTTCAACTGTGTCACGCAGTTCCTTGGTAGATGCTAGCGTGAGTACTTGTATTTTTAAATTCTTTGCAGCCATTTTGTATTACATTTTTATATCGTATTGTTTCGCGTTAATTGTTTTAATTTCTGTCCATCAAGGAATTCGCTAAATAATAATTATTATTATATTGATGTGTGCACACTATAGATGTAAGATCATTTATTATTTTTGGTCGGGAAGATATATTTGCAGTTGTTTTTTTTTTCAATTTAGTTTAAAGAGTTTAATTTTTCCGTTGTTCCATTTTACTGTTTCGTTTTTAATTATCTATCACCTCGGGTTTGGGTGAGTAGAAGCTTTGTGCTTGCATTTAAATTTTTCTTTTGTTTTTTTACTAGAAATTGTCCACGTTTAATTTAGTTTGTATTAATTTAGAAACCACGTGGATTGTATTGGTATGATTAGAATTATCTTCCTGAACAAACTAATCCTTTGCTTTGATATAGGAAATAGCATTGTCCTATTGTAATTTAGAATCAAGTGCAGTTTTTAAAATTAGGCCAGAACCCTCTGTTCACGGTTTTTTTTTTCTGCAAATTGTAATTAACTTTTTTTTTTTTTTTTTTTATAAATTTTTAATCGTTAATTAACGTCGTTGGGTTAAAAATTTCTGTTCTCTTATTTTAAATTAAACCCTTTCAATTTTTGGGGTAATTAAGAAAGTCAGATTTTTTACTCACAATTTACTTTTCGTGATTAGATTCAAGTTTTAATTCGCGAGGGTAACTCTGAGTTTAATTGTTCTTTTGCGCTCTTTAAAGTTTTATCCGTTGAGCTAGCTGATTTAATTTTTGCTTGTTAAAGTCATTTTGCATCTTATTAATTCATTCAGTACACAGCAGCTTGCTTAGTCAAGCAAGTCTCTAGATGTCTAGAATGTAGTATGTAGGAATGGTACGACCTGCTCCTTTTGCGGAGCAGGTGTACCAGCTCCAACTTCGGCTCTGAACCTGGTGCAAGAAATTAGCTTCACAGGTCTACAGGTCCACTTTTAAACTCTACTCTTTTTTATTACACTAGTACCACAAATGCAGCGAAGTGGAAAGACTGATATATTTGAATATTCCTAATTTAATCGGGTGTTCTCCTAGAATGTACCCCTTGAAGAGTGTTGTTTTGTAAGTTGGCCCATTTACCCGACCACATTCCACTTTTAGAATGTGTAATACGCTTCAGGTTCAAATTTCATTTTGTTTTCCCCCTCTGCTGTTGTTTTTCAATTTTTTTAAACATTTTTTCCAATTCGATTTTTTTACTTTCTTTGTCCTTTTTCATTTAAAAAATCTATTTTTTATCTCTTCTTTACAGTTGTATATTTTTCCATTTTTGAAACTTTTTCGCATTAAAAAAAAACCGATATTTTTTCTTCTTTTTTTTTAATTTTCTCCAAACCTTTTAGCATTTTTTTAAAATTATTAACATTTTTTTCATTTGTTTATTATTACAATTTTTCTATCACTTTTCCAAATATTTTCCAAGTGAGGTATACAGTACACAAACACCAGTTTTTTTTTTTTACTTTTTTGCATCCGTTTTCCATTTCTTTAAAACTTCTGCGCATTTAAAAAAATATGATAGTTTTACTTTTTTTAAATTTTCCATTTGTATATTGCTTTACAATTTTTCCATCACTTTTTCGAATATTTCAACTTTTCTTAAAGCCCGGTTAATACAATATACAAACCACAATTTCTTACTCTTTATCCATTTTTCATTTTCTCGTTTTTATCTTTTTTATGCAGTTGTAGGTATTTTTCCAGTTTTTTAACATGCTCGTATTTTTTTTTTATTTTCTCCAAAAGTTGCACCCCCTTTTTAATTTTTTGTTTTTGATTATTTTTAACGTTTATCCATTTGTTTATTTTTTTACAATTTTACCATAACTTTAAAAAATATTTCATTTAAAAAATCGAGATATACAATACACAAACAACACCTAAACGTACCAAATTCTCAAAACCAAACCAGAATCAAAACAAACAAACTCTGTAACAGGTCACAGAAAACTGAATCTGAATAGGTATTTTCTATTCTGTGAACTGATTAAGGTTTAGAACCAATGCGGGCGCAGGTGCGCTGGTGGCAATAGCTCCGGCTCCAGCACTCTGGCTGCACCTAGTTCAATCGAGTCGATCGCGTCCAACACTGCATTCAGTTCTCTGCACCCGGCGGATTAGCAAACCCGCTTTTCTTTTTATGAAAAGCGAACCTACTTCGATAAGCGAACCAGCTCCGAAAGAGCAGATCCGATCCGGAGCAGCCATCCCTAGTACTATGTATTTAATTCAAGTTTCAATTGAATTCATTTTTGTATAAACATTGTGATTTGGAGCACTATCGGCAATTAAGTAATATTACCAGTTGCTAGTTATAAAACATGTCCACTATAGGTTTGTTCGAACATGCAGTTCGCGAACGGTTCACAATCATGTGAACCAATCAGACAACGCATTCCAGTTCGCGAGAACTCCAATCTGTTCTCTGATTGGTTCACGTGATTACGAACCGTTATATTTTTGACTCAATCGAATTGACTGGTTCACCGTCCCGACCGATTAATCGCCGTGACCGGTTAATCGCAGTGACCGGTTAACTATCGCGACCGATCAACCGGTTCTGATAATACCGGTTAAAATGCAGAGCACTAGTTTAGAAAGCAATGTTATTTCTAACAAATTAGACTTATTAGAACACTTTATAGAAAAATGGCTTAAAGGAGAATATTAATTAATTTCGTTTGAAATTGCTTTTTATTTATTATTCCTTATTTTATATTTATTCCTTCGTTTAAAAACATTTTCTTGTATGGCTTTGCACGAATCGTGTTTCACATTTTCTCATATTAAAAATCGAAACGTTGCGGTTTCATAACTTGTTTATGTACAAGGATAAACGTAACTTTCTGGACAGAATAAAATTTTTTATATCACACATTTCTAAACTTTAGAAGTTCTCAAACACTACAACTTTGAGTACTGTGTCCCAACTGTAATACGTGGCAATATGTACTTACTTGGAGCACATATTCTCCAAATCTTTATCGGTGGTTGATGCTGATAGTCCTCTAATGTAGAGATTCGTCTTTGACAAGGTTTCCGATCCGCTACTACTGTTAACCGGCATGTTGCTGCTTACCGAGGTAGACACAGTACCGCTTTGACTTCCCGTGTGGCTGCTGGAGCTGCTCGTGTTGCTCGGCGAATTCGCCGTTGGCACTCTCTGGTTGTTACCGTACTGGAAAAAAAAGAAAATATTCATTTTACGGAAATAAAAAAAAAAGTAGAAGAACCATTTCATTTTTTAACAATGATCTACAATGTAATTGGAACACGTTGGAGGTATGTAACTCATTTTATAAGTCACAAAAACAATACTAATTTTCAGTTTTGGTCAATCCAAAACAACCACAAACCAGCGTTATATGAATTAGCTATATTTGAGGTCACGTGGCTTTCGGAAGAAAATCAAAACTTTGTATACGAAAATTTGTTTTGAAATATTCAAAAAATTATAAATAAATGAATAATAAAAAAAGATCTCATATATGCTAATGCCCGTAAACGTTTTGTTTTGTAGATACACAATGTTAAAAGTTTCTCTTAGAAATTTTCAATTATTTTGTAGTGATGTATAAAACTGCTATTTTACGTGAGCAGCTACTAGCTGCTAGTGTTACCTTTTGTAGCAGTTTTCCTTACAGAGAGGATATACTACATAAAACTGTTTATATTTTTCTACTACTATTCTGTATTAGAGATTAGAGCCTGAAATATTTTACCCGTATTGGTGATACACACTGACAATGAGAAATATCTATTTAAACTACGGTGCAACTATACCATTTTAAATGCGGCTTAACATATAAGACATTAGAATACTAGCAACGCCGTTGTCAAATCGTATTGATCATTTTTAAGGGAATTCGTGCAACACGCCACCATAGTATGTATAGTAGTAAGGACAAGCTCGCAAAATCGTTTGCTCTTTTGTGGTCCGTTTTCAATAACCTTGAAGCCTAGCTGCCATCTTGTAAAGCTGTTGCCGGCAAATTTCAAAGATGTGGAGTAATTTATATTTTAAAGGAAGTAGGAAAATAGATTAGAAAAATCCACAAATTTATGCGTTTTTTACTGTGATTTTATTTCAAATATTTCTGGTTACAGCTTATAGTAATAAAAAAGAACGATTTTAGTAAAATAATATTGGATTCACTGATATATATATATATATATTTGCAAGTGTTTTACAATAATTAAGTTCATATTCTTTCGTTCTTGTGAAACTAAATCTCTATTTATATATTTTAGAGTGTAAAATATTCTTTCAGTAATATGTTGTGATTTTTCTCAAATAAATTGTAAACGATTTCAGTGGAAGGGTATTATTTTACACTGAGAGAAATATCCTTTTCATTTAAAAGGAATTGCATTAAACCAAAAGTTTTTGCGTTTTCTATATGGCCAACATGATCTGATGTTTCCTTGAAAAGGAATATAATTTTAAATTCACGCATTTCTCGGAAATAATATATTTTTCGTTGAAACAGTTTATTCTTTTAAGTGAAAGATATTGATAATTGATTTAAGTCCTCTTTATTTTGAACTTGAAACTATGCAGATTGACAGAAAACCGTAAGCATTTTGATTCAAGAGTTTTTCCTTTTCTTATAACATTTATTCATTTTAGACTTAAGCGTAAACACAATAAAATGCCGTGATCATTTTTAATCGAAATGAAAATGAATTATCTCCAAACCCCCATGCACAAAGGAGGGATTTGCTGTTATAAAAGTTATAAATCCTAGTAGTATTGGGGGGTTGGTCGCAGTGACCATCTCTAGCACCCTAGTGTGCCGTTAAAGAAATGGTCCTTTCAGTGGTAATGACTCCTATCAGATTTTGATCTGGTAAATACAGGGTGTATCAAATAAAAAAGTAAATTTTGCTTGGGTGTTTAAACTACACGACATATAAAGCACAAAGCCGCCGAAACCGGATTTCATCATTAAAGAATAAAAAAAAGTAAAATTTAGAGCCAAAAATTCTTTAGTCCGGGCCTGATGCAAGGAAACGTCATGTTAAGCACCCACTAAACGTGGTATTATGTACAAATACATTGCACTTATTTAGTATTATTCTTAATGGTATGCCGTAAGTTCATTTAACGTCATTCTGAATAAATAAAGGCCCTTGTAAAAAATAGCAAAACTGAGGCATTTTAAATTTCTTCTTTTTATAAAGCAAACATTCCTTATTTGTTAAGAGCATTCTACGTAGGTCTACAAAGTATTATTTTTAATATCCTGATAAGACGTTCGAGTTTCGCCGGATATGCGACTTCAGTAGTTAGAAAAAACGTAAATATTTTTCTTTTGCTTTGTCGAATCGAGAGTTAATTGTTAATAAACAGTACCACATGAATCTGAGTTATTTCTTTTGGATTTATTTAATCATATAACGCAAAATGAATTGAATCAAATTACACAGAAATAAATGTAGATACAGAAAATTTGCAAACACGCCTTTTTACTATGGTATCGCGCGAAAATGAATCTATACATTCCCGCGCTTTTGCCGATGCATCAAGCTTTGATTTTCTTTATATGAAATCATGATGGTCCTGAAAAGGATCGTTTTTTCGAGACGGGAAGAATTTAAATAAAATGTTCCAAGTGGCTTGCACTCCAAGTGGCGATCCACACAAAACTAACAGCGGTAATGGCTGAATGATAGTGGTATGTGGGGGTATACTCGGGACAGCATTTAGGTTGGGCACAGGTGCAGCTCTACCCCAGGGCAATTACAAAATATTTTTTTTTCTAGTTAATGCTTAGAGATAGAGCCCCTGTGCATTAAGACTTTTTGATCGTATATGATTACAGCTGCTTAAAGTAGTATGTTACGATCGTAGTTTCCAGTCTATTTTGTGCGAAATATTATCTGTTACTGGAATGAAATACGAGATGCGCCATCTATGCGACAATTTCTCTACTACACATAAGTATATCTGCTCATCTGCTGTACTATATGAGGAGAAAACTGCTATACGAATATAAAATGCGATACTACAACTGCCCTATCCTGCCCCACCGTGGCTACGCCGTTGGTAAGCACCCCTTTTATTTCAGCTCTATAGCTTTAGGGACACTTTTCAATTACTTATCGGAGTAGAGCCTTTTCAGCCTTTTGAACATAAAATAAATTTCAATAAAATGCATTCAATTTTAGTAACATTAAGCATATTACTATATAAAATTATTATAAATGCAAAGATAACCAATTTATCTATATTTCCGCCTAGCAACGTTTAGTTTCATTTACACTATAAATTGTAATCAGAATTTTGGTTTCTATTTGTATTACTGAGTACATATTCATAATAGATTAATATAATTTAAGTATAACGTAATATTCCAAGTATTTTGAACCTTAATGAAAACCAGAAATAAATATGTACATAATGTATATGAAACTATAAATACTTGTGATATGTAAAAAAAAGTGGTATTTATAGCGTCATTTTTATAACGGTATTTATCATGGTATTACCGTTATCAAACGAAATTTACGTTGACATTAACATTATTTCAAAATTTATCAACTATTTATTCTATTATCAACAATTTACCGCAACATTCCCAAACAGCAAATAAACATGAATTTCTTCCCTTCCCAAGAGATACACTACCATTAAATACACAACTCTCTAGCACTGAACATTCTAAAATCACGTCACATTATTGTTTCCAATACTAAGGCACATTATCACATCGGCTGTTGATATAATTGATAAGCGACATATTTATCAATAACAGCTGAAAATAAAAATTACAGATAATGTGGCACACACGTACTTCTTCGATGAACACCAATAATCCATCGAGAAGGCGAAAATCCTCGAAATTATCCATGTACGCCAAATCGCACATCACCAATAGTTGCGATATTGTCCGGTAATACCATACAAACTGGTGCCAGGTAATAAAACAACTGAGCCATGGAATGAATTCTTTGCGTGCCCCTTATCTGTGGAATGATGATTACACGGAGCTTTTGATTCTCGTTAAACCGCACACTTCCACAACAATGACACGATCAAAGGTAAAAGACGAAGAAGAATAATGAACGTGTAGGTATAGTTATATACATAACAAAGCGTGTTATTACACACCTTTAGCGGTCCACAACGATAACACTATTGAGAACGTAAACAGCGGGTGCAAAGTATAATCAAAATAGTCTATCGCTCGCGTTATCGATGTCGGCAGTGAAGTTTCCCGAATTCGCGTGAGTCATACATTTGTCGATAATATCAAGAAATATTTTTGGGATGAAATCTGAAAAATCAGATTAAAGAAGAGTGAAGAAGAAACAAAAACAAGTTCATTATGATATAATCATAAAGAACAGAGCTTACTTACGTTTAATAACATATCGAAACATTGTTCTTGCTTCAGAACTTTGAAAAGCATGTGAAAGATTGGTAATGTACACGCGTCTCTCATTTTGATTTTATTTTGTATTTTTTAGTGTAATCTTTACTCAGCTTTGTCCACAAAATTTGTTATTTTTCATGACAATAAAGCACATTATTATTATTAATATTATTACATATCTATATATGCTATAACGGCCGTATAGTACCTATGTATAAAGAATACAATAACCTTATTTTATCTGAATATCTTATCTTTGGCTTTTTAAATTACGTAAGACTTTCAAATCTAAACAATGGTTTTAATCACTTGAGTATTAAATGTGTTTATTCCCGTATGTAGTTAAGCCGTGGA
Source organism: Protaetia brevitarsis (assembly GCA_004143645.1). NCBI lineage: Eukaryota > Metazoa > Arthropoda > Insecta > Coleoptera > Scarabaeidae > Protaetia > Protaetia brevitarsis. Next base: position 2,344,473 of record RXPK01000065.1, read on the forward strand.
ATAGACATTCTTTTAACTGCTCTATACAAAAAACAGCCCACAAATTTTGTTTTTGAACAACATTAGAGTAAAAATGCTCTACTAAATATAATTACAAACGGAATTGGAAATCATGGAATTGAATTATTTTATATTCCTATTCTTGATAAAACACAACCTTTTAGTAGAAAACAATTTATTTTTAGTAAGAAATAATTAGCTGAACAATACGCTATTATTAAAAATGTAAAATAAACTGAATGCCGCATTTTTCAAAAAAAATCATAAAAATAAACAAACTATTGAATTCTAGATTAAGTAAAAGCTGTATTGGTATTAAACTAATTAACTAATTAAATTAACCATATAACAAAAGTAACAAAGAAATGTTATTTTTGTAATATGGTAGGTAGAGCCAAATAATAGTATATTAAAAGACAAGTTTCATTTTGACATTTCAAAGTACGAATTCAGAGTTTAAGAAACGAGTGGCGTAGCCACGAGTTTCTTAACTGAATGAGTGCTTTAATGTCAAATGAAACGTGTCTTTTATGCTATTTTTTGCAATTAGTTTTAAAATTTCTCTTTTTGTAAAAGCAAAACGAAGAAAATTGATAATCTAGGGAAATTTTGTGGCGGTGTCACCAGTTTCACCTTGGTTGGCACAAATTTAAATTGACAAGTTAATTTAAAATTGACACATTTTGAAATTTGTTATATATTATATTACTAAAGTAACTATATTATAATATTCAATATGAGTTCTACAACTTTTCATGCACTCGCCTGAAAATACGGCAAATTGCTGAAAAAACCATTAATATATTTACTTCCGGAGAAATCGTACACTATGTATCAAAAGGTACAAAATTTTGAAAAATGGTGCAAAGAAAAGGAAATTCTTCATATTTCTGAGAACGTCTTACTTGCTTATTTTGAAATGCTACGTAAAGATTATAAATCGTCATCATTATGGTCGATTTATTCGATGTTAAGATCGTGTTTAAATGTACATAAAAAATGTGGAATATATCAAAATATATGAACTTCAAGCATTATTAAAACGCTATCTAAAGGTTATCAAACAAGAAAATCATAATATTTTAGAAGAAGAAGATATTCATAGATTTTTGAAACAAGCCGATGATAAAATATACTTAGCTATAAAGGTTAGTATTGATTTTATTTCGCTACTTTTTTGTAAATTCTAAAGCACGGCTGTTGCTGAAGGTTACGTTGCCTCTTCTATGAAAAATAAAATTGATGTTGGAAATATGTTTGCACAGGAAAATAATGTGAATCTACCTGGAACTTCTGGGAATGGTTCACAGTTTGAGTACTCCACAGAAGCAATATCACTATCGCAGAGAACGATATTTTCAACAGAATGTTTCTACTGCACACGTATCACTATCACTTCGAAAGATAATTCAAACTTAATATAAATGTTTATAATAGTTGTACTATTTCAAAGATTAATTAAAAATATCAAATCTTACAATGAATTTTAATATAATAACCTCAAACTTGCTTACAAATGTCATATTGACATCTCCATTTCTGTTGCAATGTGACCAACTTAAAATAAATCTGCTTAAATGTACCATTTCTATTACGCAACTAGTGCTGTAATAGACCCTATTACGGCACCAGTGGAATAAATGGTATGGTTACGGCACTAATTGCAAAAACACATTATGATAACTTACTTTCATCTTCGCGTAATAAATGTAAAACGTGTTGAAGTATCATTAAACAATAAATTAGTGGTGGACCAATTATCAATTAAATATCAACTAAACGATCACCTGGTATGGATGGAATTCCATGTTTTCTATTAAGATTATATACGTTTGCCAGCGGCATTTTTTCAGATACGCTAAAGATCGTGAAAATAACCCCTTGTCTAAAACACGGTAAACACAATGATTTGGATAATGATCGCCCGATATCTCTGTTACCTGCATTTATTATTATTTATATAATGGTTTGAATCATATTTATAATAACTTAGACCCTAAACAGGTAACTGCCGGCATTTTCTTCGATCTAGCTAAGGCATTTGACGTATTAGATCATAATCTATTATTGAGGAACATGCAGTGCTATGGCGTCCGTGGTGTCGCCCTAGATTTGTTCAAATCATATCTTTCCAACAGGTATCATGTAACTGCTATAGTTGGAAATATGGACTCTACCAGTAAAGATCATATTTCGAACCCGTCCAGGATTGTTAGTGGTGTTCCGCAGTGCTCCATACTTGGGCCCACCCTGTTTTTGCTGTTTGTTAATGATTTGCCGGCATCCCTAGGAAATTGTGTTACGTCTTTGTATGCGGATGACACAACTTGCGTTGTGTCCTCTACTTCAGTTTCTGACGTGTGCTCTCAATTAAACGATACAATAGTTAACATGTCCATATGGTGTGCAAGTAACCATTTGATACTTAACAGTAAAAAAACTGGGATAATCAATTTTTCTAAAACCTGTAACAACTACAGTCTCTACGTGAAATTAAACAGCAGATCAATACCTCAAGTCGAGTCCACAAAGTTTTTGGAATTAATAGTAGATAAAAATTTAAAATGGGACGTCCATTGTTCGGAACTTCGTAAGAGGATTAACTCTGCCCTATATGGAATAAATACATATTTTTAAAAAAATGCGTTACCATGATTTCTTTGAAAAGTTTTTATTTCGCTCAGGTAGAGTCACGTTTGCGTTATGCTATAATTTTCTGAGGTTCATCTACTAATTTTAACAGCATTTTATTTAAAAATTAAAATGAGTAGATAGATGAACCCCAGAAAATTATAGCATAACGCACCAAGAGTACGTATCTATCTAAATCAGTATCAGTATTTTTACATAGGTATCTGTTACCAGACAGTTGCCAAACAACTAACGTAGTATTTTACTGGTAAAAATCTTGAAACACTTAATGCTAGCAAACTTTTTAGCAATCCTATACCATATCTGCTACTTAGATAAGGTAAGGAGCTTATATATAATATTTATAGTTAAATAAATAAATAATTTTGTTGTTTCGCGATACTGTATTGTAAACTTGTATGAAAACGTTAATGTCACATTTATGAAACTTAGTACTGACCTGGCACGTAGACGAAAGTTAACCACTCTATATATCAGGCAGAAGAAACTTTCACATGTACTTTTATCATCTTTAGACGTTTTTTTTCTTAATTTTTTAAATTAGCGTTTTAGTTTAGAAAAAAAAAACGCGGTACATTCTTCACAAATGATTGTTTTCAATATATCTGCGACGCTTTCGTGTGTTATCGACTGACTACACTTGCATCTCGGACATTGTGAATAAAAAAACGTAATCGCGTTCTGAGAATATAATTCGTTATCGTACATTATTATTATGTAGTATATCACCTTGTTTAAATAAATTCTTAGAAGGTAATCTATGAATGAAAAGTATATAATACCCACTTCCTTACAGTTTCAGTAAAGTCCAGATATTCATCATTTTGCAGATGTTTGAGCATTATAGAATATATGTTGATTTAATTTGAATATCAACATATATTACTCCAATCCCCTGGGACACTATAGACTATTATAGATTATATTCCGTTACTTAAAAAATGAATAACAGAGTTATTTTTTTTAAAACAAAATGTATATTATTCGTAAAATATTTATCTACCCATATTACAGAGATAAAGGTGCAGTAGCATTACATGTTCCTAATCCCGGTGACAACTATTGTAATTAACAATTAAGCTGGATAATAGAAAGTATTTATGTTGAAGACAAAAGAAAATATTAGCACCTTGATAAAACAAATATGACACGAACAACGGATGCCACTTCGGTAGAAAAATACTCTAACATGTACAATTCCGAAGAAAAGCGATAAATGTAACTATGGAAGCTCCAGAGATATCTTACTTGTGGATGCCACCTGTAAGGTGTTAGCGGGAACCATTAGAAATAGAACAGTAAAGTAGTAATAATAGAGAAAACATCGTACAGTTTCCAAGGAGAGGTCGGAGTGAGGCAAGGCCATTCATTCTCAAGGGTACTATTTAATTTGGGTACTACACGGAAAAACCAATTTGTTCAGGACAACAAAATAATTTCAGACAAATTTTATCATGAAAATTCAGTTAATCCAACGAAATATTTCCTTATTTCAAATAAATAAAGGGTTAAATGGACAAATAATTTGGTTGAATTAACCAAATATTTGGTTTAACATATTTAGTTAACTTAAACAAAATTTGGTATTATCAGTAATCGGTTTTCCACTCAGAAAAATACATACATTAATTCAACCAAAAAATCGTATATTAGTCTCTTAACTAATGTAAACGAGTTAACTCGATCTGTATTCTGTAACAGATAACTTGAGTATTTAGGATAGGATACATACAAAATACAAGCACATCTTTACACTATTTTTCCACATAGTCGCCAAGTCTCCCATCACATTTCTCATCGCGGCATAATCCTGCGCAAATACCCTTTGCATAGTAATCTGCGTCTTTTGTGAGTAGAGCCATCTGCGGACAGACAGTCGATTTGACTTTGTCATCAGAAGTAAAATTAGTGTTGCGATGAACATGGTTTCATTCGCCTATATAGCTATGAGTAAATATTGCAGTGTGAATGAAACAAGGGCTCAAGGTTGCTTTCACGATATGAATGGATATATTTCGTGAAAGGCAAGAACAAGCAGCTCCGTTCACGGCGTGGCTTTTATAATAGGTTACAATTTAGTTTTTGGACAAATGCTTATTTATAATAAATTATTGATAAAATAAACAGTAAATTGTTTACATACAAACAGGTGGCTACACGTTTATTCTCGTGAAATAATGTGAAAGATTTACTTCATGCCCAAGACCTTCATTCACGCAATGAGTGAAGTAGACTGCTTGAAGTCGCATTATGAAGCGGACGATCTACCGTGAATGATGATGCAAGTGTCGTTCCCAACACTAAGTAAATGTTTGCCGGCCAGGAATTTCCTTATTGGGGCGAACAGATGATAATCGGACGGTGACAGGTCTGGACTATATCACCTCTCACACAAACCGCTCTATTTGAACAGAAGCAACTAAACGGGAGCCAACGCAATGCGAGAATTTTAAAAATTTGAAATTCAGAATTAAAAAAATTAATTTGCTCTAAAATTCGTCTACACAGCAAATTTGTTTAAGCTCTTTTACTAAACTTTTAGTGAATAAAAAATTAAACGAAGCTAAAATTACAAATACTGTTACTTATTTAACTTCGCCAATTACAAGGTCATGAAATCGGTTTGAAAAAAAAACCAAATTTTTTACGATATTTGGATAATTTAATGGTTACTTGAGGACAACAATTTGCGTTTAAATACGGCAAAGATTTTTGTTTGAACAAAAATTAATACTCCATTATTTTTATTGATTGAAAAGTAAATTTTGGTCGAAGTAAATATAGTCCATCACATACAATTTTACATTACTGCTAAAAATATATACTCCGTATACAAAGAGTACATTGTACTTTCAATAGGTACATGAGTGTATGTTGAGTGTATCTGATCGGTGCGTATACAAATGGTATCAACTTTAGGTAAATGCATGATACAAGAAAATAAGGTGTGCTCTTGTGCATCTAGGTGTGACGTATTTGAGGGCCAAACAGTTCTACCAATCTAATAATTTAATAGGTATCACCAATGTAAAGAAAACTCCCATTATTTTTTATTTATTATTAAAATCAATAAAACTTTTTTACTAATTCTTTCAACCAAATTTGCATTGAAACAAAATTTTCAAATAATTCACATTTTTAAATGTAATTTTCAATTGAATGCAAAATCATGTTGAAAAAAAAAATCATTGTAATTAGCACATTTTCTCATTAAAAAATCCAGCCATAAAAACGTTAATGTTATTGCTTTGCCATGAATGATTCTGTTAATGTAAAGTATTTTTGCCTTTAGTATAACATTTTATTTTTGCTTATTTTAGTGCAATGTAGCGAATAAAGCATTAATAATTACAAGCTTTAGTTTAATTGCACATGTTTTACAGTTCTTTGGCTCTTACCTTCATACTTGTTTGTACGTACTAAAAATTCCACTAATTGTAAGTGGTTCATATTTTTTTAATGGCAAATGAAATATCTATTAGTCTGGTACAAACACTATAATGTATAAGTGTTGGAATAAAGAAAATGCAGATAAAAAAGAAAGAATTAATCAATGATTGTGAGTATAGTGTTTTATTTTTCTTTTTTTTTACAAATTCATTTATCAAATCTTTTTATCCATACTCCCTCAAACAAATGAAAGTCATTGTTCGAATAAATTTGATTACCACATCCTTATATGTTGAATATTACAAAGAAATACAACTAATACTCAAAAATGTTTCCTGCAATGTTTATAAAAAGTTTATCCACACAAAACCTAAAACGAACTTATAACGCCTAACTAAAGTCACTATACACAAAAATCGAAGCTACTACAAGCAGAACCTGACAGAAAATATTAAATAAAACTAAATAAAGTGTTATAATCGATTTAAAAATAAAACGACACTTATTAAGATAAACTTGGTAATCTGGTAAATATATCAACAACAATGGCGACAGTCGAGTGATGACGTATCTGAGAGCCATGCGCGAGAAGGACGAGTTTTGGTTTTCAGATGAGCATACCTTATTTTCTTGTATCATGGGTAAATGTGTATATTAGTATACTTTATATACACTACCGGCCAGTGAAGTTAGGACAACTAATATAATTTTAAAAAAGAATCACTTTTTTTTCAATATATATATAGTTTTAACATTGTTGTAAAAATTTCTACAATAAAGTAAACCTAACAATAAAGTATTTCAACGGAAATCATCAGAAGCCGATTAGTGTAGAAAAGAGATCGGTTATTGTCACATCACACGAGGAAGGACATTCTGTGCGTGTGATAGCAGAAAAACTAGGAGCGACAAAATCTATAGTCCATTACACTATTCGTCGCTACCGAGACACCGGAACATTCGAAGAACGGAATCAACCAGGTACGTCACGGATAACAACCCTCGCGGAAGATCGAGGAGGATAATGTTTTGGAAATCATGCCCTGGCCTCGGCAGAGTCCGGATTTGAACCCCATCGATTTACTGTAGGATGAGTTGGAGAGGCGAGTAAGTAAAGTCTGCCCAACGTCGCAAGAGCACCTGTGACTACTTCTTCAAGCTGAACAGAACAATATTTCCCAGGAAACTCTGACAAAATTAACAGAACGCCTGCCACAAGTGGTCAGGGCCGTGATGAAAGCTAAAAGAGGATTCTTCGACAACAAGAAAGTATAATATTTTAATGAGAATGTTTTTATTTTTTACTTTTTCTTGTTATTTGTTTATATTTTTGTTTCTACGAATACATTTTTATTTTCTTTCGAATTCCTATCGTTTTTATTCAGTTACCAGTAATTTACTATTTGTCCTAACTTTAATGGCTGGTAGTGTAAGTATGTATGTTTGTACTGTTTTATATAAATTGGCATACTACCCAATGCGACCACACTAAACTCTCAAGTCGAACGTTCGGCGTTTTCCCATTTAAGTGTTCGGAATTCGGTAAACCCCGCACGTGTGAACGGTTGCGTACACATGATTCGTATAGAGTTCGGTAGTACCAAACATTCGAAGTTCGGTGAATACGTGGAGGTGCCTTAAAAATGAGTAAACGAAATATACACATGTACGCTTTACGTCACTCAATTCTTGATGATAGTACATGTACCTGCGTACGCCGAGGTACCCTTTGCAGGTGTACAATGTACGCTTTATCTAGGGAGTACATGTTTCTTATTGTACGTGAAAAATTGTAGGCGACAGACCCAATACTAAATCACACACGAAAATCATTTAATAATAAATAATGATGCTCATGATGAAAAGCTGAATAGCGAATGATATGGTATTTGCTGAATAATGGCGATTTTAAAAACTAAGTTCGAAAGCAAAGTATGTGTAACACAATTAATAATACACACTAAGGCTATTGTGATACAGATAATGAGTATATAAATATCGTTTATCAGTAATTAATGTGAAATGAAATTCTATTCAAAACATTTATTAAGTGCAAACATGAAAACCTTGACGTAAATAATAAAATTACAGCAACAAATGTGACGCCTTGAAGACGTCACCACGAAAAGAGTAGGCAGAGGACAGAGGGAAAACTAAGGAAATCAATAATAACACAATATGTTCGCGTAGATATACATATATTCCTTACCGAATTTGATGTAGATGTGTAGTTTGTGTTAGCCGACGAGGCGGGTGCGAAGGAATTTACTTGATGTGGGTACCGCGGTTGGTAGTAAGCTTGAGGTCCCCACTGGCCCCGGAAGCCGCCGGTTTGGTGCTGCGTGGCCATGGGAGGCTTTACCCCGCCGCCCGAAAACGGCGACCTGGCGACGTCTCCGTTACTCTGTAACATAAGCAAAATGGTAAAATCGCGCAACGATAAGACGTCACATGAACGTTATAAGATAGGTTCTTATGAATCTTTATCAATACATAAAGTAAAAATATAGAAATGTTACTGATTTTCTTGTAGAAATCAGAAATAAATATTAAGATACAGCTCTCATGATACAAATTGTTCGATGCATGTACACTACAGTTCATATTAGTTCGGACAAAGAATAACTAGAAATATTCAAATTCGTTTTTCCAAAATTTAAAATTTTTATTGCATTTTATTAATAGCGATTAAAATTAAAGTACAATAGTAAAAAAAAGTAATTCTAACGAAAAATAAACAAAAATTTCTTAAACATTCCGTTGATCAAAGCTCTTATAATCCCAGGCATCCGCTTCGTTAGTTTCTCAAGGACTCTATTTGGAATATTAGTCCATTCCTCTTGTAAAATGTTCCACAGGTGGGTGTACGGGGTACGAACTTAGGGAATATTTTACGGATTCACTTATCCAATTCATCCCATAACAGTTCGACGGGGTACAGATCAAAGCTTAGCGGTGGCCATTTCATTATTTGAAAAGTGCCATTATCTTGTCCTTCATTTAAGAAATTTTTACATATCGCTGCTGAGTGTTTGGGGTCGATCCCATAACAGCTTGATGGGATTCAGAGTGGAGCTTTTACGTGGCCATGTCATTGTTTTAAAATGCCATATTGCATCAATCTCTGCACCAATCTTGTTCTTCATTTAAGAAACTTTTACAAGCCACTGCTGTGTGTTTGAGGTCCTTGTCCTGCATGAATACAAAATTTTCGCAGATTAAACTTTGCTCCCATGGTATTGCATTTTCTTGCAGTATTTCTAAATAACCCATTTTTTTTGCAAAATACCTTGGATTTGCTTTAAATCTCCTGTACCGGCGTAGTTAAAAGAACCACAAATAAGCACAGAACTTCTTCCTTACTTGACAGTTGGCACTACGCAATCCCGCCTTTCGCTCTCCTTACAAAAATGCGCCTGGATTGTCTGGACACCTGGAACTTTTACTCCATAGCACCTTTCTTCAATCATCCACTGTCTTAATTTCTATATGTTCCGAATCCAGAAGCTTCCATGAATCTTCACGCAGGAGTCTACATTTGGTATTAGTCCACTGAACGACGTGATTTAGTCTAGGTATATGCCACATGGAAGCTGGAGTAAGTTTGGGTAAAAGACAAGTCGAATTTATGCACTTCAATTCACTCGCATTTAATCATTTCGATAATTTCAAAATGCGCTTAATGTTTGATGTAACTCATTCAATCTTATACAATAAAACGACGTTAAACAGTCTGATATTAGAAAGCCGTGTCTTGGATGGATTAAATCATATTTGGGGATTTCTTTAGAAAGGTTTATGATATCTCAAAACCACAATATAGTTTTTTTTCGTGAGCAGTAATAACTAGTGATTCTTTATGTTAGCTGCTACAATCGGCTTCTGCTACTTTTGGTTAGCAGTTTAAAAAAGCTTTTGGGTAGCAGTTTTCCTTCAATAGCGGTATACGTTAAAGAGATAAACCGTTTCTACAACTTTGCTTACAGATTATAGTGTCTTATTGTCACCGTTATTTACTCAATATTATATGTAATTATTGAACCTTCATTCCATACCGGTGTTTTGAAAAAATAATTAATTTAATCATTGAAAAACAACATTAACCTCTTCTGAACCACGCGCCTCCCAAAGTGATCAAGACGATCTAAATACTCCTATACAGCAGAATTTGCACCTTCGGGGGAGTGGCTCAGATCTAAACCGACACATTGCACTGCCTTTACAAACCTTACATACAACATATTTAGAAACATTTTACACACTGGTTTATTGCTATACTGCTACGAATATGTATGTCTGTTTTAAACATTCGCACTTGTCTACTGTATCGGAAAACTGCTACAAACAGTTGTTAGCTGCTACAAAATAGCAGTTTGCTTCGTAGCAACCCATCACTAGTAATAACCAACATAGGGATCCCAAAAGGGTCAGTATTGGTTCCACTACTTTTTTCTAATATTTGTGGATAACTTTACATTCATTTCAATGATGTATTTGAACTTAACTTTATATTTAAACTTTTAGCCTGTATAGCGGATAAAAATTTGTGAGAGCACCGTATAGGTAACATTTTAAAATCGGTGTCAACATCAATATTTCTAAATAGGATGTTTAAACAAAATAACTGATTTAATAATGACGTAAGAATTTAAGTGATTTATTACATTTATTTAATTTGCAATGATTACTATACATACTTTTTGTACTAAAATTCACAGGACAAATGTTTGCATATGCAAAAGGTATTGCCAACAAAGATTATATTACTATTATTACTGTTATTTTCAGAGTGAATGGGGTGAAATGACAGAAAGAAGGTAGGTGTAAATCAGGAGAATTTCTGTAAATTGACTTGAATACTATTCGCAAAACGACTTTAACGTTCATATTTAAATTGACATTTTGTCACAAGATTGACAGCTGAAAGATACAAGCTTAAAGTTCGCAATTTTTTTGTTGCGTGCGATAAAAATAGCGCATGCGCATTCAATGGATTTCGATCAGCTGAGTGCAATTTTACTTGAATTGCACGTGCAATACACGGAGAAGAGCATGCGGTATTTTTATTGCATGCAATAAAAAAAATTGCGAACTATAAAGCGGCCTTAACTTTGTTAATCAATTCTTTAAAAACTTTAAACAGGAAGACTTCCTAGCGAAGACCAAATCTGTGGTTTAGAAAGACGGTAGAACATTAAGATTGTAATCGTTGTGTGGTTTGTGGTTTTCTGTGCGTACGTATTTGTATCTAAAAATTATAAACGACAATAACTGGTCCGTTAACCTCATAATAGAACTTTGTATTTGGTATACCTACCGTCGAATGGGACAGTAGGGTAAGTAATATGGGACAAAAATGCGTTTTTTTTTAAATTTTGTTTTTTTTAAATATTGTTTATTATGAGCAAACCGCCAAGTTTCAAAAAACGCATTTTTGTCCCATATTATCCCATTCGACGGTACCTTTTTCCTTTTTATGAACATGGATGTATGTATATGTAAGTCATATAGTCTAAAATGTCAATAAATAATATAAGTTAGTAAAAATTAACGTCCTTTCCATGGATAAAGTTATAAAAAGATCTGTTACAAAATTAGATGCCTCGAATTAATATCTCACAATCGCATTCCTAATAATGACTTAGCAGATCTATAATTACAAATTACAACACACATTACTTTAAATCAGATGTATTTTTTATTGTAAATATTTATTCAAAATATTGTAATACAGACAATTATATGGAAATAAACGCCATTTGACAGCACTAGCTGCTCGCAATTTATTGTACATACACTGCCATCTTCGAAATAAAAATAATATAGATAAGCAGGCAGATATGGTATCAGGAGTTATTTTTTAATTCCTATTATTTCGCTGAACTTCCGCGAATTCATTCAGTTTAGAGATAAGAAATATTATCTGTTAATTATTAACCGTGCTGGTAAACTTTATTTGCGTACCCAAAAAATCTAATGCATTCAATGAAGTATTATGGTAAATACTGTTTCCTAGCACAATATATTGTGGTTAGAAGAACACAAAAATTAACTAATTGATTCAAACAGAATAAAATGTTTTGTACGTAAGCCAGGAGGAAATACAATCATGCTTTTTGATGCTGGAGAGGAAATATGTTGGTGCATTGGAGGTTCCAATAAAATAACGACCCTAAGTACGCATCCAGGGTAGTCTAAGTATGCTTTTTCGAAAGTGGTGTTAACCTTATGACGTCATCGGCGCAGTTATCTGATTTAAATCCCATAGAGCATCTATGGAGTGTTGCCAAAATCTTTAGTAAAAATTAAAAATATTTATGGCAAATGGTAAAAATGCCTGGTAGTATTTCTTTCATAATTCTTGTCAGTTTTTGAAGATTTTTTTGCCACGTGGCTCCAGTGATATAAAATTTTGTACACACAATTAAAGATTAGTTTTTAAGTTAAATTATTTATCAGAATTGAGTTATTTCATAATTATTACAACAGCCGTTATCTAATTTTCACGTATAGGAGAGTGTTTAATTAAGATTTGTAAATTTTCTTCATAACCGTACTGCTAGCGCCACCTATTGTTCATTGTCGTAACTTCGTAACAAGGCACCCTATATATTTGGGCCTTCCGATATTATTGTAAGCGTGTTGTGGGCAATTTTGGTGCATTTTGGAAGGTTTGCTTTTGGCCTCCTGCCATGTATAGCATATCCGTAGTAGGCAGAGATTTATTCTCAACGCATTTTGAGATTTCCCTCGTCTTTCATTGTGGGATTTCGTCGTAATAGTAAACAATAGTGCTATCTGTCTTTTCAATACTATTCAGGTGGTAGCACATGTTTCTGCATATTTTTACAACTCTTCAGAAATTAAGTTCGCGCTTCGGATTTCAGCTCAATTTCTTTTCGAAGGCTCTAATTGCCGAAAACTATATCACGTGCTGAATTCAACGTTGAATACCAATACTATTGTCACCTCCTTACATCTCAAAGCAAATCGTAATCACTCGCCAGCAGTCACTGTTGAATTCCTCCCAGAGTAAGGTTTTTGCCATGGTTTTCCCTTACTCCGTGGCCATTGATTTTATAAAGTATATTATATATAATCAGTGTCCTTGGCGAATGCTGGGAGATAACGAAAGTCGTTCCATGGGCGCATTTAATAATAACTGATAGCTGACCGATTTAGAGTAGACTCGCGATTATGTGAACTAATCATATTTCACATGTTTCATCATTTCGCAAAAGTAGTATTCATATGGTCGCGAGGCTACTGTATTATATTTTTGTTATTAAGAATCATAGGGAAATTAATTAGTTAGAGTAGGAACATTTCAATTGTTATGGAACCCATATAGTACTTAGAATAGGTAGCCTCGTGTAGTAGCTTTTTTAGGTGGAGCACGGGGTTGGGATGATTTGTAATAATTTAGTTTTCATAAATAAAGTATATAAAAGTCACTTTGAATACCTGTTATATTGGAATTGACTGTTTTTTGATAAAGTGATTCGTTATAATTAATTTGTCATTTATTAAAGATTTATCATTACACGTAAAGAATAATTTACTTTAAACTTACTTTTTAACTGATGTTTGAAAACTTCTATTGAAGTTACTTAACCCGAATCTTTGAAATAAACACAAACTTGAAGTAACCAATAATGCCAAAAAAAAACATGCAACCCAAAAATACTGCTTTATGTGTATACAGTGCTAGTCAGACCGATCATCACTTATGCATTAGTAGCTTGGAGCAAAACAAATCTGGCCACCGCGAGAATTAACGTCTCGAAAGTGCAAAGATTAGCATGCGTGTGCATAACTGAGGATATGAGAATCTGTCCAACAGCAGCTATTGAGGTAGTATCCCTCTTCACATTGTAGTGGAGGGCGTGGCAAGAAGAACCATACTCAGAATGATCAAAGAAGCCTCAATCTCTTGACGGTCTTCAAACATGGGACATGTCCCATGGTGAAATGTCAAAAAAAAAAATCAGCTTTGTGAAAGAATTCACTACAAACTTTAGCAACAAGAATGGGTGTGGTCAAAACACCATAAATTAAATAGAAACGCCATCAAATGGTACAACCGATGGCTCCAAAGTAGCAGAGGAAACTGGAATTAGGAATATAGGGCCTAGAACCAAATACTTCGAAAACTGGGGAAAATAAATACCCGAGTTTCTTCAAGACGGAAATACATGCTATTGAAAGATGGACCCAGTTCAATATTGACAGGAATATCTGAAAGCAGGAGATTATCATTATGTCTAAAAATCAAGCAGCCATCAAGGCGTTGGGCTCACATAAAATCACTTCCAAGATGGTCTGGGAATGCTTAGGGAAATTAAACGAGCTAGGCAAAAGAAATAAAGTAATCCTCATATCGGTTCCGGATCACACAGGAGCGAAAGGAAACGAAATAACGGGTAATCTTACAAAAAAGGGCTGGAATACCATTTGTAGGGCCTGAACGTCTTTGCTGGATAAGGGGCAGTACAATATTGAAGAAATGGAAAAGCGAAGTGGAGCAGAGAAGATCTAATTATTGGGAGAATCTCCAAGGAATGAGGCAAGCTAAAACTCTTCTGGAAACCTGAAGAGGTTTACAGAACGCATCAACCTGAGTAAGAACAATATTCGCATATTAATAGGAATACTTCCAGGCCATTGCAAACTGGAAGGACATCTGAATAAGCATGGATTAGCAAAGGAATCTGAATCTAGATTTTGAGGCAAACAGGATAGAATATCCATTCGCCTCCACTCAAATTGCGTAGCAAGTTCAAGAGCGCTGCACCTAGAAGCACGTGAAATCGAAGAGGGGGACTTACATAACCTGGGGCCTTTTCATATCTCATACTTTCTGAAAGAAATAGGATTGGAAGGCCAACTGTAAAACAGCAAGAATAGGGGACACGATAGATATCTTAGATCGCAGTCCCCTCCATACATACATACTTAACTACCTTAATTGTTTGGGTTTGTAACAGATCGGGATATCTTCCAAACATAGATTTAGTTATTTATTACATTATAACAGTGGGAATTTATTAAAATATACTTATTTTCTATTCTATGTAGCATACATTACAGTATCTGTTACGATAATTTGTATTTGGAACGCAGGTATCTCACGCTTTACTGTGCCGCGCTGACTTATTACGATCTTGTACATATTTGATAACTTTTGGTGGCAGCGCCGGATTTCATAATTTCATTTTTCATTATTTCTTACTTATACATATTTGAAAAAGCTAGATATCAATTTCACGTTTGCTTAATATTTATTGAATACTTATTTTTTATGCTTAATACAATTGTTTAACTTTATATATGATATATATCTAGGAGGCGTTAAAAATATACACTGGTAAAATAAAACATAGGTATTGTTCTAAAAATAAAATGACATCTAACAAAAGTCAAAACAGGTAAAAAAAATAAATAGTAATGGGAAATGAAATGCAAGGCACGACAAAACATCCTAAACAAAAAAATGTTTACAGTTAGATATATAAAAAATATATAAAAAATAAAAAAAATATTGAGGAAAATATTGCAATAAATGCTACTTAATTGATGCGTAACAATTTTAAAATCAATATCGCCTTTACAATTATTTATGTTTACCATTTCTAAAAATAATCGTTTTTCATAATTTGGTTCCAATTCAAACATCATAAGTAAAAGTATGCTTAAGGTTTTGGACATATAGAAGCCGTCGCAGGTGTGGTTCTAAATTATAATAAGACCATCTTCACTGCAGTTCGTAGGGCCACACAAGTGAGGTTCATAGTAACTTCGGATTTCAAGAGAGATTCAGGATTTTTGCGTTTTTTTTTTTTAATTTACGCTGGGAAATTACCGCCGAGTGTAGGGCCGGCCTTATCATCATACAGATTTTACATAGAACCGGGTAAACATGTAAATATAGTAATTTGTTTACATTGTCATTGATAAGAATAACAAATACATATTTCTGCATATTTATTTTGCACATCCGCTTATACAAAGAAAAATAAAAATATTCAAGATAAGATGGTCACGTTATAGATAAGGATCACGAAGATCGCCCACATATAAATAAAAAGACAGATATTGGCAGTTAAAAATCAGTTAATCAATCCAAGTTTGTATTTTCAAAGCTTCAGGGCATTATTCCACTAAGCTCTCTTTTTTTTGTAATCAGGTCAACATAATAAATACTCTGAATATATTTCGCATTAACCCAGAAATACCGGGAGATAGATGGAAAATAAGTGCGAATGGATGTGTGAAACGAGAGAAAACCGTTATAGATGCTGACAGCTTTGAAATAAGACGTTTCATTAAATCCTTATATTATTTCGTCCAGTAGCAATTCAGAACAAAACCCTTCTGATGAATATAGTGTAAATGGCCTAATCTCGTTTATGAAGTTTTGGAATGGATAATCATGCTGTTGAGACATAAAATTCGCTTATTAACTTATTAATTTGGAATATTACTGCAATTAAAACAAGGTGTTTTAACCCTTTCAGACCTGGTGTGCAGTTTTATGTACCTGTTTTAGCAAATTAAATACGAATTTAAGCTCTACAAATCTTCGATTATTAATGCAATCGCTACAGCACACTGAAATAGTTATTAAAAATTATTTGCAAGCAATTCTGAATCATACATTGCTCAGTACGCAGTGCTTGTAGTGTCGGCTGCATAAATAATCGAAGATTTGTGGAGCTCCAACTCGCATTTAATGTGTTAAAGATAGTCCATCAATATCTGAATTCTTTTTTGTACAATTTTTGGCTTCATGGAAGTTGTAGTAAAGCAGGAAAAAGAATATCAGGCTAAATTTAATTCGGCTGAACTATAACAATTTACCGAACGTTAATAAATCTTACATTACTTTAGATTGATGTATGGGATGTCTACAGTGGGTAGTAGTATAAAACTGCTGTTTTTCAATCAATCCTTTAATTTTAAGTTCGTATACAATTGATTTCGGCCAAGGCTATCATCAGGTATGCTTGTTATATCTGTTAAAAATGATGAAAATTGTCAAAATTTTACATCCAATGAAGTGTATTTTTTATAAAATGGGAAAAATATTGTAAACGATTTTTATGGATGTCTAAACGTTCGAGGTAGAGAGAATACTGAACATAATAAACATTATGTTTATCATGTATATATAACAAACAACCCTGATGATGGCTTAGGCCGAAACCAATTGTATATGAACTTCAAATTGAAGGATTAATTGAAGAACAGCAGTTTTGTGCTGCTACCCACTATATATGTTAATAAATCTGTTCTGCGGCTTCATGCGTAGCTACCAGTTGAAATCCTTTCCATTTCCAGTCGCCCAGAACAATATTGTAAACGATTTTTATGGATGTCTAAACGTTCGAGGTAGAGAGAATACTGAATATAATAAACATTATGTTTATCATGTATATATAACAAACAACCCTGATGATGGCTTAGGCCGAAACCAATTGTATATGAACTTCAAATTGAAGGATTAATTGAAGAACAGCAGTTTTGTGCTACTACCCACTATATATGTTAATAAATCTGTTCTGCGGCTTCGTGCGTAGCTACCAGTTGAAATCCTTTCCATTTCCAGTCGCCCAGAACAATATTGTAAACGATTTTTATGGATGTCTAAACGTTCGAGGTAGAGAGAATACTGAACATAATAAACATTATGTTTATCATGTATATATAACAAACAACCCTGATGATGGCTTAGGCCGAAACCAATTGTATATGAACTTCAAATTGAAGGATTAATTGAAGAACAGCAGTTTTGTGCTACTACCCACTATATATGTTAATAAATCTGTTCTGCGGCTTCGTGCGTAGCTACCAGTTGAAATCCTTTCCATTTCCAGTCGCCCAGAACAATATTGTAAACGATTTTTATGGATGTCTAAACGTTCGAGGTAGAGAGAATACTGAACATAATAAACATTATGTTTATCATGTATATATAACAAACAACCCTGATGATGGCTTAGGCCGAAACCAATTGTATATGAACTTCAAATTGAAGGATTAATTGAAGAACAACAGTTTTGTGCTACTACCCACTATATATGTTAATAAATCTGTTCTGCGGCTTCGTGCGTAGCTACCAGTTGAAATCCTTTCCATTTCCAGTCGCCCAGAACACAATCGACAGCTAGCAACTTTTCACCCGGTATATAGTGCAAAGAAAACAAAGTTGTACAAAGATCCTACGCTTGTTGGACGTTTTGTTATAATGAAAGTTTATGAAAAAGGAAACAATACATTTCCGAACGATACGAAGATTTTTATTTTATTTAACTAATTCCTAAAACCAGCATTTTCAATTAAAAAGATTCATAAATAAATTTTATAAGAAACAATCGCGATTCATTAAAATAAAACTTTACTTGCATCTACATATACATTCTAAAACAATATATACAAAATCAGTTAATTAACTTGCTTTATTGTTAGTGCGTATATGAAACATAGTAGTTGTCACTGAAGAATTGAAACGAACTTATTTTCAATCCATTTGTGATGTTAGTCAACTTTATTTTAAATATTAAAAAAAAAGTAATTGTCTGTAACAATTATCTTATCACCATGCAAAACTTTATCATCCGAAAATAAATTTTGATTCACCATTTTTATCGCAATTCTACCCTGCGGCAATGTGGGTATCTTTTAAATCAGTAACAAAAGGATTTTGTGCTGCATTTGCTTGCGTCACGCATCGGTAACATTCTTTCGAAATTAGTAATCTATGACACTTTCTTATTACATCCAATATCAACACGTTCGTTACGTAATCAAACGCATGTTACAAAGACTTTAACCAATACAATACAGGGAATGCATTCGGGTGATTCATACTATTATGAGTCAATTAGGTCTCAAAATAGCAATAACTATTTAGAGAGTTTTATCAAAACTTCAAAAAAGTTCAACTTTCAAAAAAAAAAAATGCACTCGTACAAACCTCTATGGAAGAATGTGAAATATTCTTTCTGTGAACTTCTCCAGTGAACACGAGTACAATTGAACGGGACGCACCACTAAAACGAAAATATTCGGATAACTGCAAACACGCACTGTGGGACGCACAAAGGTCGTTAATGAAGTGCTGAAGATGAGAAACAGAGAGGCACTCGGAATAAAACAAAGGAAACGTACGCGGTCGTTTGTATTTACTTTGTTGTGCGCACACGGGACGGCGGTGCCATCGATAATGAGTCAGATTATTTAATGGAGCTGTCGTCTTCGACAATGTGGCGATAAGGGAACTGGGAAAACGAGCCGGTTCGATTTCGTGAAACGTGCAACGCATAATCATTAGCGTAATATCGTATTGTCCCATTGCGCACACAGAAACCTTAAGAGGAATCAATAAGGAACTTATTATATTGTGCGGTGCGTTATGTGATCATTGTTGTATTTGGCTGCGATATAAATAATACAACTTGTGTGAAGTGTTGTGACGATGTAATTGGTACCATCTTATTTTTTTATAAATCCTTAGGGCCGGTTGTATAAACACTTTGAACAAAGGCTCTGCTCCGATAAGCCATTGAAAAGTGCCCCTAAAGCTATCGAATTGAAATTTAGGCGAATGAGTATTACTATCACACATACTGTAAATACCAAAAATTGGGTCAATCGGTGCCACCCCATTCGAGTTTTTCTCAAGAATTACTTAAGTTATCACGTTCAAAAAAAATTGTGTAAGTAAACACTGATTATGGGCATTCTATAAAAAATCAAAAACTAATTCCGTTCACTCACAGTTTATAGTTATCATTATTTTCCCCTTTTTAGGGGTGGTTTTTTTGAGTTGGGTTCAAGGTGTCAACTTGGCTTTTTGTTATATTAGACTATATACATTTAGGTTTATTATATATTTTTTTTCAGTAAACACATATATGTTAATAATAAATGTAACAACAGATAATATATTATATAATAATATATAGCTTATTATTATTATTCTTACAGAATTATTTTTTATAGCTCAGTGCTTTCATAACTACTAGGGCTGAAATGTACAACATGTAAATAATCCTGAAACCGTTCGATGATTTTCCTTTTTTGTTTGCATGTTCTACCACATATAGAAAGAATTTAAAAAAATATATAATGAACCCAAATACATACATTACTATATAACAAAAAATCAGATTGATACATTAGACACAACCCAAAAAAAAACCGTCCTCCAAAAAGGAAAAATAACAACAACTTTCAACTGTGTGTACGGAAATAAATATTTTTTTATAATTTTCTTTTTTATATTTCGATACTTTTATAACTACTAGGGCTGAAATATACATACAGATAATCCTGATATTTATGGATGTACAATTATTTTAACCATAAAATGAAAAATAACAAATTGCTCTTACTAAGATCATTCAAAGAGGTTTTATTTTTTACTTACATGTTCTACCACACATAAAAAACTGAAAAAAAGATATAGGAAACCTAAATGTATACAATCTAATATAACAAAAAGCCAAGTTGGCACCTTAAACCAAACTCAAAAAAACCACCTCCGGAAAGGGGAAAATAGTCATAACCTTGAACTGGGTGGAGAGAATTAGTTCTTCATTTTTTATAGAATGCCCATAATCAGTCTTTACTTACATATTTTTTTTGAATGTGAGAGCTTAAGTAATTCCTGAGAACAAAAATATTGAATTTTTCCACCCTTATGCTAATACCTCGAACGGGGTGGCATCGATTGAGCTAATTTTTCGTATCTACAGTAAGTGTGATAGTAGTACTCCATTTGCATTAATTTCATCCCGATCGCTTTAGGGGCAGCTTCTCAATGCTTATCGGCAGAGCCCTTTATGTATTTTTTGGTAAAAACACTTTTTTGATAATTTTCGACATTGCATGAGAGGTAAATGCACAGAAATTTAGAATTAGAATAGAAGAAATTTTCCCATAATACATGTATTTTATTTGAAGTGGTAATAGTGTTAATTATCCTCCGTTTTAGTTTAATGTACTGTTTCTATCTTTCCCCACTGGTGCGGGACTTACATTGTAGTCGAAACGTTTGAACATGTTAATTATGTAGGACTAAATAACAAATAAATCAATTTAGCCACACTCCACAAAAGATTTTATTTATCATGTATTTTATGTTAATATTATTGGGAAATCTCTCAACAACAAAAAATAATATTTGTTTGGATATTTGATATCACGTACGATTTTCTTAAAGAAATTATTTATTTTATTTTATTTAAGCTAGTACAGTTACAACCAAACTAGTATAGGAAGTTTACGTCAAAATTGTATTGCTTAAATCATCACGTCATGATGTTCTAAACATATAACAGCAAAGTTTCAGAAATTGCTGTGAAGATGGCGGTCCTCCTATTTTACTTAACTAACTTTCCATACTCAATATAAGTTTTCTACATGGCAGACATAGCTATCCAATATTTATCTATTACTTGCCAGGTAAATATTCCTTAGGAAGAGTTATCACAACAATTGATTTTGCGAATCAACCATCGATGTGGAAGGGCAACGGGCAACAATTACATATGTTGTCTATAACGAACAATATACAATTGTGTACTTTTTGGCCAAAATTATACATGAGAAGATGTTATTTAAAGAAAATGAATTAGTTGAAACAATTTAATATTTGGTTATAAGGCTTATTGGTAGAAAAATTCGAATTTTCCAAGATTTCAACGTGTTTTGTGTGGTGACATAACCTGAAAATCGCATATTTTTTTTAAGAAAAAAATTGTGGAAGACGGAGATAAGTAAAGACTATATCGTGATTCTAAAGTCGTTCTACAGCCCTACGATCCCCAGAGCGGCCGAGCTGAAATTTTCCCACAAAGATACGCTCTTAACACTGACGCAGGTACAAGCAGGTTTATTTAGAAACTAAAACATTTATTGATACACAATACTCTTTTTGGTGGCCTGCTACACACCCCAAAGAGTATTGTAAATTTATTAGCTGCTATATTGTTCCAAAAATAATCCTGTGTGTGGCGGTGAAGATTATTCTGGAAATTACCATAATGGCTCATAAAATTTAAGGATTCTCTAATATATTCTTTGAAGTGTTTACGAATACAATTGGTTATAGAAAAAGATAAATATGCTATTCATAATATAAACATAATTATACTATACAAAATAAAAACTTCAACAGAATTTCGTAGTAATCTTACAGTTAGATCAAAAATGGAGCTCAAGTAAAAGGCACGACTATTCAAAAGTTGAAATGAAAAGTTTGGTACTGATGGAAAACAGAATATAGCCGCCTGCCTAATCAGCTTCTTCTTACATTATTTTTTATCATGTATGTTATGTACGCAAAATACATTTGATTATTGTGTTAAAAATAGCGCATTCGATTTTATTTCCTTTAAGGTGTTACACCACACCAAATTGGATTAAATTTTCACATAATAGCTAAGCTGTAGACGCATATTCGATGATACTTTGGTGGGTCTGTTACCAGCAATGACCCTCTTGCTGGACTTTCTGGAGGTCGTAAAAGAATCTTCATTTTCCTTAACTAGTTAAAATTATCTCAGAAGGATCAACATTTTTCTAGTAGAGTTGTACAGATTACCAGAAGAATTATTTCTGTAACAATCCAAACCGACTGGTTAAACAGAAAGTTGGAGAGTTTGGTGTTTGTGCTTAGAAGGATGACCTTCTCTCTGGGTTCCAAAATATTTTCTTTTTTTTTAATTACTTCAATTTGTCACAGCGGGATCATTTTTTTTAATGAGAGTACTAAATAAACAAATCATTTCTGCAAAATTTAAAATCAATTGTTTAAAAGGTGACGGAGATAAAAAAATAAAGTCGTTTGGAGGTTAATTGCTTCTATAAATCCTCTTATCAGTTGCAGGGGGCTGAAATTTTGCAAGTGCAACTTTTATATGGATTTTCAATTGGATACCATCGGGAGTGCTTTTCAGTAGCTACACCCTTTGCGTAGATTCAGGTTTATTTACAGACCATTGATATTGACGATATAGGGTTTTAAAGAAATTGGAATTCTCGACACTGTAATAATGAAAATTAGGTCTATTAACTAATCCGTTGTTATGAAAAGTTGACTCATCCGAAAATAACACAATCTTCATCATCTCCCAACTTTTCTAGAACCAAACACCAAATTCAAGCCGCCGATCATAGTCTACTTCCGAAAGTTCCTGATGTGGTTGTATGTTGTATGGGTAAAATTTGTTCATCTTTTTAATTCTTCTGATACTCCAGGCTTATCTCTGTAGTTTCAATTATTTTTCGCTGACTTGTATGCGGATTTTCAGCAAGAGATCCGATACCTAAAACATAATTTCTTCATTTCCAGTAATCGTTTTTGTCGTTCTGTTTTCTTATAAGACAAACTTCCTGTACTTAAATTGCAGCGAATTTTCTAAAGAACGCTTATCGGGATAGCGTCTATTAGGATATTTTTGCGCATAAATCCTTGATGCTAGCAACGATTTTCTTCACACTCTCCAATTACTAAAATCATATCAATCCTTTCTGCTTGAGGGTAATTTCTCATTGTAAATAAAAAAAAGACGAACAACAATGATGTGTAACTGACAAGTTACGTTACTGTCAAATGTGTATAGTGTATTGTATAATGAATAATAACGACACTTTTGCCTAAGTCTACTTTTGAAAAAATAATGGATAGAAATTAATATATGAAATAGAAAATTCTAAATTACTAAGAAACCATAAGAGACAGGTATAGGAAACATTAATACAATCTTAAAGACCGTTAATAGTAGAATCTGAATAAGGTAATAAATACAGGGTGTTTCATTTAAAATAAGAAAGTTACTTGCCTTTAAAGATTGCGAAAATTAAATGTATGTTTTTGTTCACCCTGTATATTTTTTTGCATTACTTTTATTTTATTATCAAGTCTAATGCTTTAGTTAAAAAATAAATACAGTTTTAAATATCTAGCTTAAATATGCATGACAGGCAGGCCTCACAAAATTTTGGTCTTCATTCTGAAGAATAGTTAATTATCTCGTAAACAAGTTGAGTTAGGCATAAGAAACCTAACACCAACTTGTCTTTATTTATCTGTACTATCAAAATATGTTATAATATACAGGATGTTCCATTTAATTTTTCACAACTTTGGTGTGTAACTTTTGTTTGAGTCATCCTGTATAGTTCAAAATAATTTTGAAATGCGCCCCTTTTGAACTTGTATAACCCTTAACAAAAAAAAGTGAAAATATGTTACCATTTTTCGTATATAAACCGATGCGAATGTGGTGGCCCACCCATATGTATACGTATATATACTGTTATACATATAAATGTATCTACTTCTGATATCTAAGAAAATACATATGCGGTAGTAGTGCAATTACTTTTTTATTTGAAAAAAATATGTATTTAGGTATTAATTGTAGAGCTGCTTTACTATTCCAACAAGGAAATTTTGCTTCGCGAAATATATGGATAGAATAATATGAATTGTTTTTAATAAAGTTAAGGTTGTACTCTTTCATAAGGGGAGAAATATGCCTGTTAAACGACTGTTTGCTTCAAATATTTTTTTTTGTTCTTAATACTTACCTAATAAATATTTCTTTGCAACTATTTAAAAGAATAATTTATTTTTGTTGCGTAAAAAATTTGTAAAATTTATGCGTAATTAATGCGTTTTGTAAAATTTCATCCCGTTGAAAACTTTTTGACGGCAGTGTATATAGAAATCTGACACCTGTCCCTCTACCCGCAGGTAATAGCAAACGTTTGCCCGTATCAGCGCACTGCAAAAATTTCTACTACAGTCCGGTGCTCCCGGATCTTCAATAAGCCGTGCGTATTACCTGTAAACGCAGTAGTAATGCTTTCTACTACGGTATGGGGGGGAACTCACGTGAGCGCCGCTCGTCACCATTGACACATTAACATGGTGCACTTCACCTTGCCAGAGGTCTCTCTCTATCTCCATCTCCTTGGTCCCCGCTTGCCGCTTCGCCATCTATGTGTGTATTAGTACATACCTGCTGCTCTAATACGCCGGCAGCATCGCAACGGTCCGATGTCAACAATTTCTTTGGCACGACGGTGCTTCGTTCGCGACCGGCATGATCGGCTAACTTTCACCGCAAATTCCAGAATGCCGAGCGCACAATTTAATTGCTTTTATACGCTTGGGTTATTTCGCTAAATGCGTAGGTGAATATTCTCGTAAAAAAAAAAGTCAATACAAAATCGATATACCAGTAAACTAATTGATTCTTATAGTGAACTAATAAAAAAATTCT
The DNA here is from genome assembly GCA_004143645.1 of Protaetia brevitarsis. Lineage (NCBI taxonomy): Eukaryota > Metazoa > Arthropoda > Insecta > Coleoptera > Scarabaeidae > Protaetia > Protaetia brevitarsis. Next base: position 2,369,813 of record RXPK01000065.1, read on the forward strand.
AAAAATTAAACGATAAATCTCTGGTAGAGGCCCACATTTATTTTGTAGGCGGAAGTTATTTTTAAGATTAAATGCATAATTGCCAGGGAGCACTATATTATTTCATTTTCTTAAATGGTATACCTTAATTTTTATTCGATTTTTCTAATCTGGGACGCATTAGTGACAACTTTTTCTGTGTCTACCTACCAACTAGTGATGTATAAAACTGCTTCTTTACGTTAGCAGCTACAACCTGCTTCTGCATACTTTTGGTTAGCAGTTTAAAAAGACTGCTACTTTTTGTAGTAAAAGGCTATTATATCAAAAATAACTATCAGACAAGTGGGGCCTTTACTGAAGATTTGCTGCAAACTTTTCAGAACATTAAAATTTTCATTAGTACCCGAGATATCGCTTTGTCCCATTCCTCGCTGAATACCTTGTATAGTAGTCACGAAAAATATGCAGAAAAATGCGTAAAATCAAGTTTAAAAATCAGGGCGATACCAAAAGTACCAAATATATACTGTGATCTCGGAATTATTAAACATTAAAAAAGAAGTTTTTATCTAAAAACGGATAAACGGAACAAATATTTAATATTTTGAACCAGGATAAACAATTGAAGACCCTCTTAACGTCAATATTTCACGAGACCACAGAAGTCGTTAAGAGAGGGCCTAACTTTAGAAGTGGCAAATTATTATGTTTCGAATTAACTAGTTCCAATAGTGTCTCAAAAGAGGAAAATCTATATACTGTATATTATACTGGGAAAAAGTGGAAAGCCTATGTTGCTAAAGGCGCGCATAGCTTATTGATTAATTCCAGACCATTCTTGTTAGCTTCTGGATGATAAAAAACAGCTTATTGCTAGTTTTGTGGCATACAATGGCAAGTGCTCCTGATTCTGGATGTTTTGTACTTAAATGGATAAATATCCAAATGCAATTAAATGGTATTCTTTATATTCTGGTTTATTACTATCTATAACAATAGCTACATGTTTCGACATAAACTGGCCATCTTTAAGCTCTTATAACGTCAACGTAAAATAACAAATTAAAATGTCATTGATTAAAAAAAAAGTAAACTATAGAGAAAAGTCATCTAAATATAAAATTACTGGTTTGAGACCTTACTTATGGCATGCGCAATTTCATGTAAAATGGGGATATCAAACCACGAGTTGCATTACCAGCCTGGCATAAAATATCACCACAAACAGTATCACAAAGTTCCACTTTGTGACATTGTTTTTTGGTAAAACAGTTATACAAGTGCTTATTGTACATGCGGAATAAAAAAAAATATTTTGTATTGTAATTCTTATGCTTTTGTCCTGTTTATATTGAAAGTAATATATTTTCTTTTCAATTCTTACAAGAATTTTATTTGTGCTTGCTTAGACTACAAAATCTAGTAGTTATTATTAAAAAAAAAACATTTAATTAATGAAAGTTCATTCAGTTATATTGAAACACTTCAGCAACTCCATAGCTTTTTCTTCTAAATTCAATTTGAAAATAGAGAAAATAGAAACAAAAACATAAATTACGTGTCAATTAACTAATTACTTAATAATTAAACATAATTGAAACCAGATAAATATGAACTTGGATTAGAAAAGGTATTTTCACATCAAAATTATTCAAGTGAAACAAATCATAGCAATAAGAGAAATATTTTTCTATTTGGAAAACAAAAGTATGTATTAGAATCCAGTGAAAATCACATTTCTTTCATATGAAAAATATTCTTTAAATAAAAGAAACTCAAACGCGGGGTGTTGGTAAATTAGGTGCTGTATGTACCTAAATGCAAGAAAACTTATATAACACCAGATTCAGGAATACAAAAGATTTTATTGCTATGGAAGGTTTGAAACATTGAGTATCGCACGATTATATTAACCAAGCTGGACATAGTATTACATTAAAAAACTTCGAATCAACAAAAACGTATTTTCACATAGAGAATCAGAAACAAACCAAAGTGCACTGGCTCATATACACCAGCAAAGGCAATAATAACTAGTTGGGCAGAATCGAGAAATTTTTAAAAATCAAATACTTTCGATTTCTAGTTCCCGAGAACTCCTATCACTAATAATAACGTATCTACCCCGGTACTAAAAGCAATTTTTGCGATATTTAATCTTTTACGAAGTGTAATTTGACATAATAAGCACCTAATAAAATATTAATTTTCTGTATTTTCTAACAGTAAGTACTTACAAAGATTTATGAGAATTACACAGTATTTCGCAGCTAATCCTGAACAAAAAGTTATTCTTTTTCTTTATTTTTTTTGAAAACGTTTAGAATTACTCTCTGAACGTTTATAAAACTGCTAACATTTAGGCACTGTATAATGGGAAAATTATAAAAGTAATGTACTAATAAATTTAGGAATAGGTGTTAAAACGTAATAATTCATCGAAATCGTATATGAGTAACTGCTAAGAGAGAGATTTTGTTACTCTTTCAGAATAAAATGCTAATATACTAATATTATCATGAAAATACTATGAATAAACATTGAGGTAAATTTAAGCAATTGCCCAAGCAGTGATTACTAAACAACTTATGTTTCAATAAAATTACTTTAATTCCATGAAATTTAAAGAGTAAATAAAAATAAATGATTTATAACTTCCGCTTAAAACCAAAATATGTAGCAGAAACAAAACTACTGTGAATATATCTAAAGACTGTTGTAATTAAATGCCATAAACGAAACTAAAATCCCTTGAATTATTTTCTTCTGTAAATACAATTTATGTAGGCGCCAGCTTTGAGTATTAATATTATTCATAATTTTTGCTAATTACTAATAGTTTCTGAGAGTTTAATAAATGATGTTGTATATAAATAATTTCTATCAAAAATTAACATAATCATAAGAAAATGACTGTTGTTAGTAAGAAATATGTAGGTAGTCATTTCAAATGTCAATATTTTAAAATCGTTCAGGTTAGAATAGACAATATCAGTGATTTACAAGAAGGTTTATCTCTCATCAGCTCAGGTACTGGAATTATTATTCTAAAGTAAAAATAAAGTATTAAAATGGATAATCATAATTACAAATACGTACACTGAAATACAAAATTCATGTCTCCCTAAAATTTCTTTGTGGGCCAATAATACATCTATTTTAAATTAAATTTAAAAACTTGAGCACTTAATGAAACAAGGGCCACGTTTTAAGCAAACACCGAAACAAATTATATTTAAAAAATACAAAGAAATAATACCTTAGGGAGACAAGAGTTTTGAATTTGATTGTATGTAGGTACATATATTTAGTAAAATTCATATTTTATTTCCAACATTTAATGCCAAACATTCAAATTGACTCCTGTAAATAACAGTTTTATAAATTCCTTATCATTGTTTATGCAACAAATTCAAAGAATTCCTGTTATCAGTTCTATTAAACTGTATTTGTCAGTTACACGGTATTTCGTTATATCCGCTTAGTTTTATGGTATCAATGTACAAAACGTAGATGATATTAACTTTAATAGGTCGTTCGTTGCTTTGTTATTAGATATGCGTATCGATCATAAAACATGTAGGTATGTACACACACACATTCGGGTCATTGTTTCGATTTCCGTAAATAAAGATATCTGTTGAAGAAAACCGTTTCATTATATATAGGCAATAGGCAAATAGGAAATAACGCAGTTTTGAATTAAAGCGATGACATATCTTACGGTTGATTTGTAATATCATGTGATTTCCCCTTTTATTCATTTCGTCTACATTATGTCTTAAATAGATCAAGCGGTGACTAAGCTTTGAAATAAGTACACTCTGATCTAATCAGTTGCTTTGCGAAATACAATGGGACTTTTTCGAAATAAATATACATACATACAATATTCAACAGCTTTTATATACAATTTGTAAGTCTTTTATTTCAGGCAAACTAAATTTTTAAATATTATAAAATGTCAAACTAATTTATTATTTTATTGCGCAATAATTAACCTAACTTTTAATATATCAGGTTCTTTCGGATCTTTAGTGTATATATTAATTCCAGTGTAAAAAGTTAGGACAAGTATTCTACTTAAAAAATGATTTGAAGATACGAGTGCATGAAGGTGCTATGTCGCATTTTAAAATCTGTCTTTTTTGCATCAATGAAGGTGTTTTGTACCCATCTTTCACATAGCACCATCGAAAATTCCAGAAATTCAAGAACACTCGAGTCTTGTGAATGTATGAAGGGGTTATGTTACACTACTTTTGAGAAAAATTACATAAAAGAACTTAATTTCTGAAAAAGTTTGATTTTGTAACACCTTCATCCACTCGTGTCTTCAGTTGTTACACGATTGGATGCAATTATAGAGAAACAGTTTACACAATTACATGCAAATATCTGGTAATATATTACATGTAATACATCGTGAGAAAGTAACTAACTGGTCACCTAAATGGCTAGGTGAATCCTTATCCTTAAGTTTTTGTTTTACTTCATTAGAACATACTTAAAAAGTCTAATATCACAGACAATTAATAGAGAAGCGTTTTTTTTTCAGGGTTAGGCAAATAAATGTATGGATTCATTCGAATATCTTTAATATGGCTAGTTTCATTTTAACTATACTTTTTTCACATTTAATTACATGCAAATCGCGGATAAGATGAGTATATTTACGTGCGAATCAGACTTCCGGTTTAGTCGCAATTGGTGTTAACTTTTTTTAATTTAAAAGAAACGCCCCATATATTTTTAAGAATTTCAATAGAACCTTGCGTCAGAAGTACTTGACTTAAGCTGTCAGAATTAATTTTGTAGATGTCCAAATATTAATAATATTTCAATTAACTGAAAAAGAACGTATTGAAATTTTAATGATGATTGGGTTTGGCGACCGCCTTAGAACACATGAAGTATGCGATTTCTTTAATAATTTGCTTCAAGATCGACATCCAATAACACGATCTTTTGTTGGCAAAACTTAGGGAAGGTATAATCTAATCGGAAATGTTAGAAATCTACCGAAAAGCGGACGACCAAAAGTCGCGACTAATGAAGCTATTGCTCAAGATATTGCTACAACATTAGAGGAATTTCCATAAACTTCTACCACATCCCTCGCACTAAACTATGACACCAGCAGTCAGAATATTCAAGCACGAAAAATATCATCCATATAAACCGCAATTAATGAAAAAACTATTGAACTGAAATTCTGACTGTAGTATAGAATTTTGCGAAAAAGTGAGGGAGATTTGCAATAAAGATCAATATTTTACATACAATTTGCTGTTTTCCGACTGGCTAAGTTTTGTTCGAATGGTACCGTTAATTCTCATAATTGTCGATATTGATCAATAGATAACCCTCATTCGATGCTAGAAACGCACGTAATCCGCAAAATTTAACGTTTGGGCTGGTATTTTTAGGAACCGTTTTAATTGGTCTTTTTTTATTCATGGTATACTAATTGGACAGAGATATTTAGACATTTTTACGTGATCAGGTTGTATTGAGGTACATGGAGAATTACCTGTAAATGTTTGGTTTCAACAAGATGAAGCGCCCCTTCACTATGCCCTTAAATGTTAGAAGTTTTCTAAACGATACATTCCCAAATAAGTGGATTGGAGGAGGATAGAGGTTTCATTGAGTGGCCCAACGGTCTCCAGATTTAGATCCCCTAGAGTTTCTCCTTTGGAGTCATTTAAAATCTGTATCGACCCCATAATCTAGACGAGTTACAGCAGAAAGTAATTGAGGAAATTCAATTAATTCGTAAGGAAACTTAGGAGGAAATGTGATTCAAGAATTTGTTCATGGACTTGCATATTGTTAAGAAGTGAATGGTGATCATTTCGAAAACCTTCTTAACTGAAATTGATTTTATTCGTATTTTCTTTTGTTGCGTAGCCTTTCACGGCCGGGATCTACTGTAAACAGTTTTTCCGGGCTGTTGAGCCGTGGTCTTATGGAATTACTTCCGTACGTTTCGTTCACAACTGCGGTGAACTTCTTCAGCGGCGCGGTTGAAGTTTTCTTCTTGATGGCTTCGTTTAGTCACTAAACGACGAGGAAAAACCGAAAATTTTTTTAAATTTTTTTTTTGGTTAATTTTTCTTGTTTTCGATAAAATTTGCATTATTAGTTTTAATTAAGTAAATATCTGTGTCGTTATTAAAGATAGGGGTGTCACACCTTAACACTGTACTCCTGGAGCAGGGTTCTACTGTAATTCGTAAGAATATACAGGGTGTTTCATTTAAAATAAAAAACCATTTTTATCTAAACTGCAAGACTCATTCGGATATAAATATACTTATCGAATGCTCGATTTGCATTTAATTAAATATGAAAAGCATGAAAAGTAATTCATATTCACCAGATGACCAACAACGAACGAACTTTTTTGCCGCAACTATTTGTACGTATTATTATTACTTCTTTATATTTTAATAAAACAAACGATTTTGAATTGAAATATAAGGCGATATTAAATTTGATTCCAAAAATTTGAAGGGAAGTAGTTTTCTGTAGGTGTACATAAAAATAACGATAACTTAAAATAAACATTCAGAAAAAAATCCGAAAACAGGTAACCTCTATTTTTTCATGTACTTTAAAGACTAAAAAAAGAAAATTGAATTTATAATATACAAAAGCAAGGGCGAGAGAAAATGATATTTTCTTTACCACAGAGATGTATCAAGCACATTAGACGATCTATTCTATACACAAAAAAAAGAATAGAGTGTAATTTCATACACCTCCTTCAATAGGCTAGGTATATATATCTACTAATAAGTGAGTTCCGAAGAAAAGCCTTTATCATGCGAAGATCTTTGCGCCACTTCTTTACACACTCGATCGCGGATCTTCTATGCTATGGGATCGATCTCCAACAAAAGTGTGAATGCCGCCTAGAAGACGTTCACATTAACTACACCCGGCACATCCGGTACATAAAGAACTAACTGACCTACTCTCTTACAACATCCACTGGCGTGCGGTTCACGGTGAATTGCTTATGCCACGCAGTCAATGCCGACGGCGAAAAGTGTGTCTGCGGTTGACGGACGGACACTAGCTAATGGCAAGGTGACTGTCATTATAAGAAGCAAATAAAGATTCGTCATAAAAGTACACTTATCGTCAGGTCGAGGTATTTACTAATGATTATATGATAAGAAGTCGAAAAATTTATCTTTTTGCGTTGAGCTTTGAATCATCTATACGTGAAAAAAAGTAACTCAACCAGACAAACTATAATGAGTATCTCAGTAGAAACGATCCAATATTTATTTTAAGAATTCGATTTTCTTAGGGGAAGGACAATTAAAGAAATTATGAGAATTAGCCAAATTTAAAAAATACTTCATAAAATAATTCTCTATACACTGTCTGTCTATAATAAGTATGTTTGTAGCTTATAGCAATTTATAAATTCCTTACAACAATCTCTAAATACCTAAAACGAATGTTTACTATAATTGTTATATTTCCTGTGGTAATATTTTATACACATAACATCCTGCTATATCACAGCATGAAATGCGAATACAAAAAGAATTCTATTGAAATAAATAATGTAAAATCTTAATCTCTCTAGGAAACCACTGTGTGGAAGGACAAATTCTATTCCTTGTGTTGTTGCTAAAAATAGACTGTGTGGGAAGAAACTCTGACAGTGTAATATCATTCATTTCTTATACACAATTTCCAGTAATAAGTTCAAGGTTTATTTTGCAGTTTTGTGTAGAATTTATTACAATATAGGATGAACTACGCGTTTACACAAAGTCAACTGGTAAATTGTTGTTAGCCTTGATAAATGTGTAAGCTCCAAATATAAAGCGATCGCAATTTTACAAGATGAAGTACAGTAGGTGAGTAAAGTATCCGCTCATCTAATTACTTGCTAGGGTAATTTATTAAAGTGATAATAATTTAAACATTAATGCACACAATTTTATTCTACGTGAACTACGAATATTTTAATTATATGAAAACATTTTTTTTTTAATATTTAATACTTACAACTAAAACATTATTCTAAAAATTTATACAACAAAGTATTTAAGACGGAAATCATCATTAGAATAAGCCAATTAAAGAGAAAATTTAATTTAACCCAATAGCAGGTAATAAAACCATTACAAACCATATTTAAAGAAAAGCCGACAAGCATGTTTACAATAGACGGTTGGGTCGACAGGGTTGTAAAATTTCACGTGGGTGTCTCCTAAAAGTCTCCCACTATAGCAGGGAATAATATCGTACTTATTGTGAATTATTCTATTAGTAAACCACTTAAGATACGGTTATTCAAAATACTATTTAAAAAATGCCAAAAAGAAAGTCGATAAGTGTAGAAAAGAGATCGACTATTGTTACATTACACAAGGAAGGACATTCTGTGCGTGTGATAGCAGAAAAATTAAAAATGACAAAATCTACACTCCATTACACTATTCGTCGCTACCGAGATACCGGAACATTCGAAGACCGGAATCGCTCAGGCCTGTCACGGATAACAACCCTCGCGGAAGATCGACGCCTTAAAGTGTTGAGTAAGAGAAATTGGCGACTGACGGCGCCCGAAATCTCAGCGGAAATGAATAGGAAACACGAAGGACTGATATCTTTAAAAACAACTAAACGCCACTTAAGGGAAGCCGGTTTATTCGGTCGCGTTGCGGTAAGAAAACCGTTAATCCGTCGTGTGAACCGCCAAAAATGATTACAGTGGGCTGAAACTCATAGAAATGAGACTGCAGAAAATTTCAGAAACGTTCTTTGTCTGACAAGTCCAAGTTGGAAGTGTTTGGGAAGAAAAGTTTTTATAAGAGACAAGCGAATGTTGCGCGATTGTGTCGTTCCCATAGGAACGGCATATTGCAACCATTCTTAGACGATCCGACAGCACTGTTTTCATTATCCTGTCAGAACATACAGTTTTCTCTCAAATTGAATTTCTCTGATGGGGTCTAGATTGGTAAAGGGAACTGGAATAGGAATATATGGGTCTAGCACTAAGTACTTCGAAAGCTTGGGGAAATACACGAGTATCTTCCTGGCGGAAATACAAGCTATTGAAAGATGCGTTCAGTTCAATATTGATAGGAATTAGCGAAAGCAGAAGATTATCATTATGCCTGCTAGTCAAGCAGCCATCAAAGCACTGAGCTCACGTAAAATCAGTTCCAAGATGATCTGAGTATGCCTGGGGCAATTAACCAAGCTAGGCAAAAGGAATAAAGTAATCGTCCTGTGGGTTCCAAGTCACACAGGAGTGGAAGGAAACGAAATAACGGATAATGGTTCTGTACCCCAGATTAACTTGCTAAAGTTCGACCGATTTGGGAAAACGATAACCTTCTCCGACTGTGTTTAATAGAGAGTCCTTAGTATTCATAACTTTCACTATTGGGTAGAGAAAAATTCGCACCAATTTCCTAAGTATGGTTCCCAAAGGTTTTCCGTTAGGCATAGTTGCTTATTGGTCCCAATTTCAAGTCATGGCTTTGGGCGCATTTAGGCATGCGTTCTTTCATTTCTTGTTTGACGCACAGGTCGGAAAGTAATTAATTGGGATAATAGTAAATAAAAATCGTGAGAATTTCTCACAAATTCTTTAATTAATTACTTAAGCACTTACTTTAATGTAGCCTTACGAGAGCTTAGCGATGCTCTGTACAGTATGATGGGTATGAGATTTTCGTTAAGCAAGGAGCTGACAAGCAAAAACTGATTTTGAGAAAACATACAAAATCGTATAGTTTGGAATCCCCTAACCATTTTGAATAAGTAATTGTTTCTTGATGATGAATGAATGACCTGTTGGAGTCAAAGATATTAATTTTTATAATTTCAGTACTCTCCTAAAAAAAAAAGAAACAACATATTTTGTGTAATAAAAATTGACTGACAATTTTAGGATGTATCTGTATGAGAGACTAATGCTTTTAAATATATTTTATTTATATTATGTATATGCTTATAATATAAATAAAATATATTTTAATCTACGGACGCAGCACGACAAATGATTGAAAAAAAATACATTGTCTTCTCTATTTAATTTATTTTAAAGTGTAGTTTGTCGTCTGTTATGTGCGTTAATACGTTTTATACAATTTTATTCAATTTTTATTATTTTACGGCATGACTAAATTTTAAATTGTTGTATAATTCCGAGCTGAAGATGTCCCTTAGTGGATGAAACCGATAATCGTTAATAAAGAATTTGTGAGAAATTGGACCATTTACTTTCATTACCTACTGCAATTTACACACACAGAGTCAAAACCATGGATTATATTTAAATATAGAAATAACATACATACTTATTTAAATTCAATAAATGTCCAAATTCGATTGGTTCGTGATTTTAAATGCGAACATTAGTAGTACTTACATCACCATATACAATTTTTCCACAAATTTACACACGCCCTGTATAAACAACTGTTTATTAAACTGGATGTAAAGGCGTTAAAAGGTCTTACACAACAGATTTAATTTAACTAAAATTGGCTTTATACCGGTAATACTTAAATGAAATATTTATTATTTTTTATCAGTCATTTCTGCTTTGGGTTTTGCTTCATTTTGTACTTACTTCATGTATAATGTTGGCAATTTTAACAATCATGTGTTTTCCTCATTGCTTTAAAGCTGTGATAACTCTGTGCTGTACGCTGTATAATAGGTTTTACAGCCCGCAGTAAATAGAATGATTAATTGTACCATGCAGATGCTGCTATCTTTCTTACTAATGAAGTCATTTATGAACTTATACTAAATATCCAATTGTAGTTGTGTTATGAAAAACAAACACATAAAAATATTTACCAAACATTTAATATAATACCACAATGAAAACGATGTTTTGGATTTCTTCCAAGTAAATACTAAAATTACAGATAAATAAGCATAAGAATTTTAAGGTCAACGTTTATGTTTGTATCAAACAAATAGAATGCAAATTTCACCCTATGCCTTTCTCCAAAAGAACAAATCGAACGATGGGCAATAGCTAGAACGATATCTAAGTTGAAGAGCTTTGTAAATTGCGCAACTTCAAAACAGGAATATAAAAGCTTGTTTACTATCTATTGTTCAGGTTTCACTTTTTGGCCATTAACTTCATGAGTTTGCGATTTATACAGATACAATACTATGCGTATAGCACACAACAGAAATTCAGCATTTTTTTTTCACATTCCAAGCGTACTCACCAACATTACTCCCAACACTTTTTCTTCCCAGAAAAGAAGAGTTTAAAGCCGTGGTACGTGCCACATGTTCTTAATGTGTTAAGCACTTTTTGTTTGCATATGGGTCATTGTATCCACTGTTTATTTTGTTCGTCCCATTTGGAAACAAGCCAATTACGATGTTTGGCAACCGGATGATTGATTATGCGATGACTAACAAGAAAACGGGTCTTTGAAGGTCATCCACTTCATAGTTTTGCATATACCTTAACCTCCTTGCATCCATCAGTCAACTTACAGTAAATTCGTGCACGATATGCGGAGAAATAGAAAATTATTTTCCATTTAGATTGCATTGCATGTTGACTTTCGTATCTTCTTTCCTACCATGAAGTATGCGAAAAAATTGAAGTAAATGTGCCAAAGCATATCCTCTGTTATTGAAGCTTATCGCAGGAATATCCTAATGCAAATAAGATATGCTTTTATATATATATATATATATACGCATGATGTTATCTAACATCAACTTGCGGTTTAAAAATCAAAAAAAAGAAACTAATCTAGATGTACTCACGCTATGCCGGCATATTACACATCCTGATTCATTCATTATTCTTGACGGATTGATCAAATTTTGCACAAATTTGCTTGAATATACGCCTGTGCAAATAAAATTCTTCGCAATTTCCTGTCGATATCACCAAACCTAACACTAGACTCATACTTGTCGGAAATCCACATCGTTAGTCCTCTGCACAATCATATAAATTCATAAAATGTAGATTTTACGATCACGAGTACCAATTAAAGCACAAATAGCACGAAGATAGCAATTTGAATACGAAATCGCTTTCGCTGTTGTTTTATATTTAGACATTTTCTGATAAGAGGTCGAGGTTATCTCTTATTCATTTTAAAAAATCGAGCATCCTGATGCTGTAGGAGTGTATAGTACATGACAATATTGTATTTTACGTGTTTGCGCACGCACTGTACAAATATTTGCCGATGTAATGAGATTTGTGGAATTCCGTCTACGTTATGTGTTATGTGTACATGAGGGAAAGAATAGTGAGCGAGTGAATCCATAATATAAACAGTATACAGAGTTTGTTTGTATGCAAAACATGTTGAAGAGCATAACTATTATTGTAAACTGTGACATTGGAAAATATACACTGTTAGTTTACAAAGAGATTACTGTATAGTGCTTCTAAACCAAAGTCGTAATCTCTATCTTATACGAACAAACACAAAAGTAACAGTAAAACGCTTGTGGATTATTAATAAATTAAATCAAAGGAAACATCTAAACGGTATCCACATTGCGTAATTTGACTCAATTCAACACATCTCTTTAAAACTTCAATCGATTATATTTACAACGACATTATTTCTCAAATACCTACATACATATATTTAACAAGCGCTTTAGATACTAAAGTAAATATGCAATATACATATTTGCTTATTTGTTCTTATAAAATGTATTTAGGGATCAATGGATGTGAATTAAACAAAGCATTTCTGTATGTTAATACGATACCATACGTTAAAAAATATATTTAATCAGGCTTTAGAAGGTAGAATTTAAAGATAAATTAAATTTTAAAGCGCATATTCACTATTTTATAGCAAAAAGGTAAGACAATGAGTAATAAATTAGAGCATGCGTTAGAGTCACGCAGTTAAGGCCCCAAACGTATGCATATCTATTTCGGTAAACGCGGACGTGCGTTATTTCGAGTATATTACCAGTAGATTACGTTTGAGGGAACTTAAATTTCGTAGAGATGCGATTAAAATAGGTTTAATGGTTAATTACGGCAACGGGAATTAGATTAGCACCGGGCGATTTAGAAAGTAGATATAAGGGGCCAAATTCATCCCGCGGAATTAAAAAAATAGTACTTATAACAAATTTATAGGCACTTAGAGATTTAGAAATTTCTACGGATAGGTCGAAAGGGGAGAATGGTACAGGGGCGGCTTTTGTTGTTTATAATAGGGGTATTGAATATGAATATAATCAAAAATTCGAATGAGGGGATCATTGCAACATTTTTTAAGCAAATTCAATTGCAAGAAATCAAGCAGTACGTTATATTAGGCGCGAGTGAGAATTTATATGGGACGTGCGAATTATAACTGATAGCTTATTAGTATTCGAGGCGTCAAGCGATTCAAAAGATCCGTCCGATTTGTTAATAGACACTTAGGATATGTCACCTGAGAGAGATGTGAATTTTTTTTCGGACTATGGCTCACGTGGGTACAATGGAAAAGAGTGGACGGATCAATTAGCAAAAGAAGCTCTGTCTAGGGGGGATAGCACGAAATTTAGGCATGGGATAATTTCGGCTAGCGCAACTAAAGGAGGGTTTAAACTTGGTAATGATTGGCGGGGTAAGTAGGATATTACTTTAAATGGGAGGTGAATTAGGAAGGTTATCGGTTACGTTACACGTTTTAGGGAAATGGCGATTAATTGGCCGTGTCAAGCGCTAGAATTAATAAGCAGTCACGGTAATTTTAAATCATATTTGTGCAAAATTGGGAGGGTTAATGATTCGCATTGTGAATGTGGTGGGGCAGATACAGCGGGGCATGTTACAGTGATGGTAAAAAAGGGGGCAGGGGGAATTTGCCCACATGCAGGGGGCGTTTTATGTGTAGGGAAAATCAGAGGGAAATATCACAAGTTGAATATTGTAGGGAAAAAAATCTACGTTTTTTAACGTTTCACTAAAATGGTTGTACCACATAAGGTTGTGCTCTGTAATTGGTGATCGGGTGATATTGATCAACGTAACCTGTAGTTGGTAGTTTAGTTAGGTTCAAATATTTTTAATTCTCTTTGAGTTATCTGTGTCTGTGATTAAAATCAATTAAAATAAAATAGCAAATGTTTGTCGTGTTTTGAATCAGCGAAGTGTGGGCAAATTTAAAAATCACGTAGGGAAATGCAGAATTTTATATTACGCGATGAGGTTGGACAGTTTAAAAGATTACCAACACTGGCATGTTATACTTGCGTGTCCACTCATTGATGAGTGGCGGTCGTTACGGAAGTTACTGCATTAGCTCAGAGATTAAATTGGTCGCGACAAAATGTTCTTCATAATTTCCAAAAGTAAACTGTAAAAACATAAAAAGAATGATACTTGAGGGGTATTTATCGCTACAGAAGGAGCAATAAAATCATTGCAGGGGTTAAAAGTGATGTTCTTACATTTTAAGATGCCATATACATAATTATCGGATTTTAACATAACTTTTTTCGTAACTAATAAAAAATAAAGCATTACTACAATTTTAACAGAATGTTGATGCAAGTATTGCACAATACAAATAATAAAGATAGAAATTCGCGTATAATTTACCGCTAAATCCGTGAATCACAAAGAATAGGTAATGAGTGGTAGCAGAGACAAGTGATAGTACGTAATGAGTACTCATACTCACAAAATTGCTATTTTTTAAGTAAACGAATACTTTCATAGCTTTTGAAGATAAACTTAATTCAAAGAAAAATTTAAAAAAACAATTTTGTAGAGTATGATGGATGAATTAACACTGGCCAGTGCCTATTCCCAAGACTGCTACTCATTTAAAATCAATTAAAAAGCACTAAAATTAATGGGGCCATAAAATTTATATCGGTATTCAAAATTCAAACCGCCCGCAGGTCACGAACATGAAATCATTGTTTGTAGTTATAAACCACTAAATGATCAAATAAATACAGAAAACTGTGAAACTAAACATTTGCAAAGATCAAAATGATATTTTAAATGTCAATTTAACGTTAAAATGCTTTGTTCGTATTTTACAAAAATCTGATAAATGGTTAACTGAAGAATCTAATTAATACTAGAGAATTTGCAGAGCAGTTTGGATTTTCACGAATCAGCATCATTCGAATATTGAAACAATAAAAATGTCATGCATATATCATATATTATATCAATGCATCAAGATGATGCATTGATATGATTATATATTGATATATGATGATTGCATCGTATAGAATTTTGTGAATGGGCTTAGCAAAAAAATCGAAACAATCGAGTGAGGTCAAATCTGGGCAACAAGCAGGCCAAGGTACAGGTCTTTCGCATCCTATCCAGCGATCGGCATAACTCTATTTAATATTTTTAAGGCCATCTGTGAGTAATAAGCTGGACACCCATCATGTTGGTACATGGGGGTCACGATAAATGAATCATCCAGTATAATACACTAAACGAACATCTATTTCATAGTTTGTCAGCAGTTGGCTTTTATGTAGGGTTATGATTTTGACATGAATTTTCTTGAAATAAGCTAAAGAATTGCTCCCGAGTTAAAATTTGTAGTGCAATTAGTTCAATTCAAAGTTCTTCCGATGAAATATATGATTGCAATGCAAATAAACCCATTTATTTTATTTCTAAAGAGATTGTCAAAATAATCTTGTAAATATTCACTGTTCCTTGCATAAGCATGACTAAAATATTGATTTAGGAACATATGTAATAACATTGATAAATACTGAAATAAAATATTCTCCTTGTAAATCTTTAACTAGGTATCTGTATCGTTGAATATATAGATAGCTACTATATTGAATAATACTTTATTCTTAGTTCATCAAATATATTCGTCAGTTGATATCGATCATTCTTTAAAAAAAAAAACTGTTGAATGGAATAGGTATTTCATTTCTCTTCTCCTTATCAGTGTCGCACGTAGCTGAATTTTGAACAAAAAAGTATCTTGTTTTTAATTTTTTCAGTATCGAAACCCCCTTAAACAATTCGTAGAAAGCCGCAATGCTATTTTATAGACCACCTAAATCGCAGACACTGACGTTCTATTTCGGCGTATACGTTTTCGGCGAACACAGATCACGTTTCTACTTAACCGGTTTCGCCTTACTTTATTATTAGAAGTTAACGATCTCTTTCGGTGCAGTGCGCGGCGTCAGAAATAGCAATAAAATGTCAGGAGGAGGAGGAGAGTAAAATATACGCGGCCGGTGCAAGATAAACGCGCTTGTGCATGCAAAGGACACTCGAAAAAAAAAAAAACGAATGCCCCTGTTGTATGTTTACACACGGGCGCGCGTGTTCGCCTATATTTCCAAGCCGTGCACTTTAAACACATTGTCGTAGATTCGCAAGAAGAATGTCGCACGATCGCGCCGACATGCGCCTACTTAAAGGCCGACGACCTTCCAAGGCCACAGAAAGTCTAGGAGGTGATGTATAGAAATTAGCGTCGTCGCCGCTGTTTAGTTCCTCGTTGTGAACTTGATCCACTTTTTTTCACGCATCATTGGAATTAGTTCCTCAGTGAAATCAGGTTTTATTTAAATAATAATAAATCTGGATGAGTTAACATCAGCCACAAAAGGTTCCGCTAAGTAATGTTGAACTGTATCAAATATTTCTACTCTACTTCCTGGTGCTCTTAATTAAAGTTTAGCGAATTAAAATATGGGAGGTTAACAGAGAAGATATTTTCATTATAGAATTTCTCGAAGTAGTTCCGCTATGTACAAAATGGGCAGCTCGGGAAAGATGAATCGCAAATTATCATATTAGAAAGGAGTGTCCGTGTTGTAAGTTGGAATGCAATATACAAGAGGTTGGTATACCTGAAATGGTATTTAGGCCAATGTGGTGGCTCTTGAGATATTTGCTATTTGCCACGGGCAAAATATTTATATATATATATAAAAAAAAATCATTTTATGCTTACGAAATCAGTTCTATTTTAATTTAATGCTAACACAGAGGGAAATAAATAAAGAACTTACCGAAATTTTGAAGCAGATAATCCACAAATATGCATTAAAATCACTATGATCGATAATCAAAATTATAACAAATATAAAAACGAAACACCTTAACCCAAAACAAAAATTAATTCAAATATCTTTTCGAACACCCCAATTCATACAAAGGGTGAGACGAAAGTAGTCGAAAGGAGGAACGGTGTCCTTGAAAAAATAAAACAAACGAAATAAACACACGCAAACATATGACACGTATCGAAGTCACATGGTGACGCGAAACCACAGACCAGAAACGACTGACCGGCGCGGATAACTGGATCGCCTGACGTCCGCATGCAACAGGAAAACGTAACGGTGTGCAGCTAGTGCGCAATCTCGCCGATTGGAGCGACACCGGAGCGCTCCAACACCGCCCTCCTACTTCGCCGGACGCCTTACTTTCCTGCGTAAACGGACTCCTCCTTCTCCCGCGTCATGGCCGTCATCGTCGGCGAGTGTCGTGCGGGCTTCTTCCTCGTTTTTTCGACCGTATCGATTCGATTAAACGGCGAGGCTGGCGCGCGACGACTAACGGAAATGACAGGATGAAAAAAAAAAAAAAAAGAGAACGGGAAGGACCTCAAGGTCGTTAAAAATGAATTTTCTTGGAACGAGATAATTTTGGAATGATGAAACGCAATACAGTCGGTTCGTTTTGCGGTTGGTTAGTTGAAAAATCTCACGGGTGAATGGATAATATCTACATGGCGGATATTTAGCAACGAAATAAGCTCACACACTCGAACATTTATTAAATTATTAATAGTACCATTAATACCGTCGAGCAGGAAAGCAGTGTTGTCACCTTGAACCTGACAATAGGTTAATAAAATGCTATTAGCATCGGGCAGAATTTTTTATAATTAATTTGTAATCAAAGAAAGATTGGAAAACCTTTTTGCATTTAGTATTAGAACAGCACTCACTTTGACACGATTAACTGAAAGGCACAGAAAATAAAAAAATGTAAACACAATATGGAAATAAAACAAGCGGTCCAATATCTCACAATATTACTATTATTAAAGTAAAATGTTTAATAGCGACCGGTTCAGTATTACTTTTTCGACTTAAAGTAAATTATAAAAGTCAACAGAATAAGTACATGAGCACATGTGAAGCGAATAAACAACGTATTGCTGTGGACTGACGCCCCGGTTTTCGCAAATTCAAAAGTTGTCATGTTTACTCCGATCAGCCTTTGTCAATGTTTCGGGAGAATTTTCACAGATATTAATGTTTAGTTTTGTATTAATTTTAGGTAAAGAGTTAATAGTATAATTTATTTAGTTAAGTGTTCGGTTGTTTTAAATTAATTTAATTTATTTATATATCTTGCGTTCGCTGGTATTGTTTATGTTATTATGTTTTGTGATTTTGTCCGTTGGCAGACTGATCTGTTGCGGCTTCGCTGTACGCAGCGGTCGAGATTGTAAGAACTAGTTCCTCGGTAGACGTTAGCGCGTGAGTATATGTAATTTTGTTGTTTGCTGCCATTTTGTTAATACTTTTGATTTAAAGATTTGTTTTTTGATATTGAATTTTATTTTGTCCATCAAGGAACTCGCTTAATAATAATTGTTGTTATCACACATTTTCGATATAAGATCATTTATTATTTCGTGCAGGAAGATAGTTTTTAGTTTTTTTTCTCTCATTATAATTTTAAAGAGTTCATTTTTGGTTTTCTAGTTTGCTGTTTCATTTTTATTTTATCAATCACTTCGGTTTGGGTAAATAGTAGCATTGTTCTTGCTATTAGTTTTCATTTTTGTAAAATTTTGGTGTTCCACGAATTTATTTTATTTTATTTTGATACCGCGTGGTTTGATTTGAAAGATATTGGATTATCTTCCTGGACAACTTTTTCTGTTGCTTGATATAGGAATTAGCATTTTCCTATTGTAATTTAGAATCAATGGCAGTTTTTTGATTTAGACCAGAACCCTCTGTGCACGTTTTTTTTTCTGCAAATTGTATTTAACATTTTTTTTTCCTTTTTTTATATAATAAATTTTTGATTGTGAATTAACGTCATTCAAAATTCTGTTCTTTTATTTTCAATTTAACCTTTTCAATTTTTGGGGTAATTAAGAAAGTCAGAGTTCTTTCACCCACAATTTACTTTTCGTGATTAGATGCAAGTTTTAATTCGCGAGGGTAACTCTGAGTTTAATTGTTCTTTTGCGCCCTTTCAAACATTTTTCCGTTGAGCTAGCTAATTTAAATATTTTCATTGTTATTAATTCATTTTGCATTTTCAAATTCAGTCAGTGCACAGCAGTATGAAATAAATTTATTCGTTTTACGTGTGCTCATGTACTCTGTTGATTTTTAATAATTCATACTTTACTTTTTCCAAATTGTAATCCGTTTAATTTCACCATTTGTTTACATAAAATGTGAACTTAAACCTTTATAGTTGGACACCTTGTAGGTATTTTAATTTCTATACTTTAACCAACTTGGGCTGGTAAATTTATATTGGCTTTTTATATTTAAATTTTAGCTATTTTCATTAATAAACTGCTGGTATCTTTTTCCAACATTTTGTTTTTTTTAGTTTCATGTATTAAGCTTGTATGACACGATACATAATTCGGTAGAGAATGCTCAATATAATTATTTACCAAATTATGTAGAAAAAAAATCTGTTTATACTATATTTTGCAAAATAAAAATATGAGTATGATGTTGAACTAAGATTGGGGACAAAATTTGTTGCAGGCGCATGCGTTTTAACTGCGTCGAAATTGATGTAAATAAACAAATAAAGCTACCCTATTATGATACAACTTTATTTTTTAACACATATAGACATTCATGCTGTTCATTTAATCCAATTAACCAGGAAACTTGTTGCCTTTACCACGAAATTCTTTTTATATTCGAAATTATAAAGATTTTCGACGAAAACTCAACTATATGAATAAATATGTTAGAAAACTTACAAAATAATAAAATTCATATGCAGGTTACGTTATGAACACTGAAAATAAACAAATAAACTGAGAAGTGCCAAACATGTAGTAATTATGTTATGAATTATCTACCGAATTATGTATAGTGTCATACAGGCCTTAGTGGTGGTTGGGTTTTGTATACTTTGTTAATTTTGTTTTTCTTGCTCGAATTTTTTCTTTGCTTATATTTCATTAACTTTATAAATACTTTTTTTTTATTTCAATGTCCTAACAAAGGCATTGCGCAATTGAAAACAGTGCAATAATGGATTTCAACATAGCACTGTTTCCGGTATCTTTTCAAATTTGGGGTTGGTACATTCTGCAACTGTCACTTTTCATAAGTTATGCATGGTTGGAGCCTAGCAACTTCGGAATCCAAAACAGTGTCAATGATGTAAAGGTGCGTCCACACGATCGAAGTTTGCCGAACTCCAAATGTTCGGCAACTATCAAACTTTAAGCGAATCGTGTGGACGGTTGCCGAACTCCGAGCACAAACGGGAAAAGCCGAACGTTCGGCATGTGAGTTTAGTGTAGTAGCGTTGGGTAATATGGATGACTAAGAAAGGTTCGTGTTGGTACAGGAATTATGACGGTGTTTAGGTCACTGTCATTGTATAACTGAAAATCCTTTTTCCGTAACCGCAATTTATAAGTATTTGTACTATATTTTGACAATAAATATTTGAATTTTTATCATTTCGATTGCGGTTGACAACATATTAACAGAAACGCAAAATAATTATGGACACGAGAACTTCGCAATTAGAATATTAAAATATTGACAACTAGAACTACTACAGAACCGGATAATGAATCCAGTTCTGAGAACCGGATAGTGGATCCGGATCCGAAAATCTGATAGTGGATCCGGGCCTGAGAACCGGTTAGTGGTTCCGCAGAGTGAAGCCAGATCTGACAACTGGATAGTGGTTCCAGATCCGAAAACCTGATAGTGGATACGAATTTGAGAACCGGCCAGTGGTTCCGGATCTAAAAACCGGATAGTGAATCCAGATCTTAGAACCGGATAGTAGTTCCGTATCCGACAACCGGATAGTGGATCTGCATCTGAGAACCGATTATTGGCTTCGGATCTAAAAACCGGATAGTGAATCTAGATCTGGAAACCGGATAGTGGTTCCGGATCTGGAAACCTGATAGTGAATCCAGATCTGAGAACCTGATAGTGGCTCCAGATCTAAAAACCGGATAGTGAATCCAAATCTGAGAACCGGATAGTGGTTCCGTATCCAGAAACCTGATAGTGAATCCAGGTCTTAGAACAGGATAGTAGTTCCGTATCCGACAACCTGATAGTGGATCCGCATCTGAGAACCGGTTAGTGGCTCTGGATCTAAAAACCGGATAATGAATCCAGATCTGGGAACCGGATAGTGGTTCCGGATTCAGAAACCTGATAGTGAATCCAGATGTTAGAACAGGATAGTAGTTCCGTATCCGACAACCGGATAGTGGATCTGCATCTGAGAACCGATTATTGGCTTCGGATCTAAAAACCGGATAGTGAATCTAGATCTGGAACCGGATAGTGGTTCCGGATCTGAAACCTGATAGTGAATCCAGATCTGAGAACTGATAGTGGCTCAGATCTAAAAAACCGGATAGTGAATCCAAATCTGGGACCGATAGTGGTTCCGTATCCAGAAACCTGATAGTGAATCCAGGTCTTAGAACAGGATAGTAGTTCCGTATCCGACAACCTGATAGTGGATCCGCATCTGAGAACCGGTTAGTGGCTCTGGATCTAAAAACCGGATAATGAATCCAGATCTGGGAACCGGATAGTGGTTCCGGATTCAGAAACCTGATAGTGAATCCAGATGTTAGAACAGGATAGTAGTTCCGTATCCGACAACCGGATAGTGGATCTGCATCTGAGAACCGATTATTGGCTTCGGATCTAAAAACTGGATAGTGAATCCAGATTTGGGAACCGGATAGTGGTTCCGGATCCGGAAACCTGATAGTGAATCCAGATCTGAGAACCTGATAGTGGCTCCAGATCTAAAAACCGGATAGTGAATCCAAATCTGAGAACCGGATAGTGGTTCCGGATCCAGAAACCTGATAGTGAATCCAGGTCTTAGAACAGGATAGTAGTTCCGTAGCCGACAACCGGATAGTGGAACTGCATCTGAGAACCGGTTATTGGCTTCGGATCTAAAAACCGGATAGTGAATACAGATCTGGAAACCGGATAGTGGCTCCAGATCTAAAAACCGGATAGTGAATCCAGATCTGAGAACCGGATAGTGGTTCCGGATCCGAAAACCTGATAGTGGATCCGGATAGTAGATTCAGAGAGTGGATCCGGATCCTAGGAACCTGATATCCGGATCACAATTTTATCGGATGCCAACAGCACCAGCCAAGATAGAATATGTATTCATTGCGTATTAACAATATACATTTCTTTTTCAAATACATATACATGCTTCAAAAATACAGACGTCATTGACGACTAACTCTGAAAACCGCATTTAATAATTTATAAACCTCTCGAAATTGCATAACAGGTATATGAACATTGAATGCATGTCACAATGCAAATATTTAATACCGTTTCAAAATAGATTTTAAAAACCGATTTTGAAAGCCTATTTTAAAATCAGTTACTATTTTTGTTTTTAAGGCGATTAATTTCCACATCCAAAACCGGTTTCGATTCGCAGCACTACTAAGAATATCTAAATTTACTTATATATTTTTTCCACGAAAATTCATAGCAGATTTTTTTAACGGTTTCCATATTGCTGGTGTTATTTTTTCCTGCTATACATACTACTCCTTCCCAGTGCATTATTAATAATTTTCAAAGCTTTTTTTTACCTACATAGGTATGTGTGTACTTTCCAGTTTTTTTATTGCATATATGTAAATCACAAGTCTAGATGATAACAATTCCCACACTCAAGATTCTCAAACACACGGAGGAATTTGTCATATAAACAAAACGATACGTGCCGATCGGTATAACTAAATTATAACAACGCCGCAAACCTTTTCGCCTCGATTACTATTCGAATATTTGAAATGCTTGCGATTCAAGAGCGCGAAACGCGAGGTACTTCTATACGTAGCGCGTACAAGAAGACGAAGAGGAAGAAAGAATGGGTGCCGATTGTAAGTCGAGGTCGTTCATTCGGGAGAATGCCAAGAATGTGAGGTACAGTAATACGCTAGACTTTACAACAGAGACGGTCGTCAAAAGCAGGTGCCGCTCGCGTCTCGTAGTTAAGGTTGGCGTCAGTAAACGCCGCTGCTGGGGCAATTTAACAATCAGTGGGCAAGAGCCTCGCGCCTCAACCCATACGATACACGACTGTCATGGCCAGTAACTAGAAACCAGAAGCTGTACGTAGCAGAAGATCATCATCACGTCGATCGACACAAAACACCTGATCGCCACCATATGCGTGGTAAACATTCAACAACGTAAACATGTCTAGTCGAAGCGATTCATTAACCTTTTTTTATCAGGGCTCGGTTCTCCACGCACGCATTTACCAAGTCGATTAGTTTTTGTGTGCGTGGCTGTATGAATAACATATTTTCAGTTACGTAAACTTGTCTTTGTTAAAGCGTTACTCATTTGTATTTCTTGAAAGGATGATCTGAGAATTAATATAGTTCGCGTCGCATGTGCATGCACAGGTTTTTTAATTATATTTATAGACGGGCATATGCGGCATATTTTATTAAGCGAAACAATGAAATGACAACAATGAACAGCTGAAACTCAAGGACTCGACTGTTAAGAAACCATACACTAGATGATAACACAAAGGATATTTAAGTTAATAGTTTTTCTTGTAGTAGTGTAATTAAGAAATCAAATAAAAACTTACACACTAAAAAATTTCTGGTAACATTCCTGTACGATTTTGGGGCAACTTTGTGCCCCTAAAACCGTATTTTAGTTTAATCGAGTATGAAAAGTTAGTGGAGTGAAATAGGAGAACCGCCATCTTTCACGGCAATTTCTGTACTTGTGAATATGTTTAAAGTATTTGCTACTATAAGCCAGAAAACTTTGCTGTTATATGTTTAGAACATCATGACGTGATGATTTACAGTTTTGTAATACAATTTCGAGGTAAATCTACTACTACTTTACCTGGAACTGTACCGACTTTGTATAAATTAATAGTTTCTTTAAGAAAATCGTGAGTACTTGATATCATATCTCCAAAAAATATTTTTTTGCTGTTAAGGTCATTTATTTGAATAAAAGATGTTATTTTTGACTGTAATTTTCCAAATTCTAAGAAATGTCAAGTGTTTCCTGAGTGATTTTAATATTTTTCTTAGTAATATCACAATGTTAAAGATTTTTTTCTAAGAAACAGATTTTTTCCGTTATAATATTCACGTAAAACATTTTCTACATTTACCCCCATTAAATGAGGATCAAATTAATTATTATAAATTAAATTAAAATTAAATCCAAAAAAGTGATTTTTACCAAAAGAAATATTAGACACCTATTTCTTTTTTTAGTGTGTAATCCCATTCAGAGCCAGCTACAAACATTTAAAGATAGGAAGGGCTACTTAGTCTGTTTAACAAAATTCGCTCATATCTCAAAATCTATTAAAGATAGCTATAAGGAATGCCGATATAAAGTGATAGGGGATGATATTTACTTCCCAATTTCGAATTAAAATACAGGGCGTTTTATTTAAAAAAAATAGTTTTCTGCATTTGAAAATATGTCACTTTGTTCCTCAGTTTAGAACACCCTGCATGTTAGAATGTAATTGTGTGTACCGTTTCTTACGGTTATATGTACATTCATAACATAGCAAATTTGGAGTCGCTACTTGCAATATTAACCGAGATATTAATTTCTCAATGATGCAATGCTTATGACTAAAAAAAAAGAAAAACTTAAATAACTCAAAAACGGCAACATGTAGCTATAGGAATAGCTAATAAAAACTGACGTATTTATGGTCGTAGAATCCAAAAATGAACAAAAAATTAGATCATTCTATTTAAAATAACAAAGTTGACGTCCATTTCCGGTCAACAGGAAGTGATATTTTTGTTAAAATATTTCACATTTATAGTTCCAATCGAGCAGATAATGGTGCCAAAATCTCAAATATAAGTAAATGATAGAACATCATTAACTTTTAATGAACCGCATACATGGAACACCCTGTATATTTAGCTTACTTCATGCTTATTAGAACATATGGTAGAATTTTTAACAATATTATTCGGAGAAAATGTTTGTAATCCTCTAACCTAAAAGGATTAAAATTTGCCACAAATTATTATTACTACCTGCAAGGAATGCAGAATTCTAAACAGATGTTATCAGAAAAGTAAAAGAATTATTTTAGGTTTTAAAACTAAAATTAATGATTGCTATACGCATTGCTAGTTATTAATTATTTTCTTGTGTAGTTCAACAAATTAAATTGTCTTGCAGGTATTAAAGAAGCATTTACTTGTTTGATAAAAGAAGAACTTGCATTAACAATTATTTACAACATAATTGTATTTATATACATAACAAATATTGTAAGATAGCATATTGTTATCTGAGTTAGTGCTAAAATATTTGTTTTTGAATTTAATGCATTTAACACTTTCTTATTTCTACTGCCTGGAGTTGTGCTACATAAAGACAAGTTTGCAAACAGATCAAGTGTTGGCCATATTTCAAGAAAATAGGAAAACGACATTGGATTACAAGGGCGATAGCTAAATATATTTCTTGAATATACAGATAATAAAATAAGTCCCTTACATATAACCCAAACTATTAACAAGCAATTGTGGGACATTTTAGTCATTCATCTGCAGTATGTTTCAAATTAAGGAAATTTTAAACAGAGTTAAGTGTAGTTCCTAATAAATTAATTCAAGATGTGTCTACTTAGGTTAATCACCTTTTTCAAAAGAGGATCCATGAGCAAAAGAGAGTCTATGCCAGCATATCTGGATAATTTAACAGCAAACCAATGGATATTAATAGAGACATTAATAAATTTATTACACTCTTTCGATGAAATTACAAAGAAAATGTGCTCAAATGAAGCTTTCATATCCGCAGTTCTACGGACGACTGTGGCACTAAAAAAATATTTAAGGAAAGACTTGAAGAATGCATTTTTTGGTGTTGGGACAACGAGAGATACTCTTTGCGATAAAGACTGCAGAAGTTACAGCAGGTTTAGTTTGACATGATTCGCCCACGTTTACTACATTTATAATTTACAATATGACAAAATGTTTTTAATCAAACTGATGCGTAATTAACTAAGGTTCTTATTGAAGTATTTAAAATTACAACTAATGCTGAAACTTCTACTAACGGTTTGAAATTTTAAAATATCTTCTTTAAATTTCCCTTTGCCACTTTAGTTATGCTTTTTCCCACCACTAACACAACTATTGTTGTTTCCAAGATAGGGTAGTTTAACTACAAGAATCTTTTCCATGACTAAACTTTAGTTATTATAGGATAGGATAATCTAATAACACCTACATATATAAAGCTCCTTTTGTCGTGCATGTCTCGAAACTTACACTCAATTCTGCACTATCCTTCCCAAATTCAGTACTTACTGTGAGCTAAAGTTAGTGGCGGTTATTAATTGTGAAGAAAGGTATCCATAGCAAAAGCATATAATATTATAAACAGTTTAGCACAAGACTGGACATCATCTCATTTATTAGAAGATTTTCAAGGTAAGGAGCTTAACATTAAAATAATCTAAATGAACTGAGTTTAAAAAGGATACACAACTCCATTGACATCTACCGACACAGTAAATAGCTTAAACAGGTTGTTAAATACCGTACCATTAGTTGTAAATCAAATGGATTTAATAGCTAAGGTAAGTTGATAGAATACCCTTTCGTAATTAGGATTTTCAGAACATATTATAATGACACGTTAGTTTAGTTATAAAGTTATCTTTCTTTGAAAAGTAAATATAATCTATGTTCTTTGATGATTTTGTTTATGGTATACTAATTTTAATTTATCACAGTGAGTGCGTTTTGAGAGAGTTTAATTAAAAGGTAAATAGATTTTAAATAATATTATAATCAGTAAGTTTACGTTGCAAAACTGACAGTTTCATTAATTATAAAAAATGAAGTGGGAAGGAGGTAATCCAAAATACATAATAATACTTAATTTAAGTATAGTGTTTATGGTTTTAAAATAGCATTAATAAGTATAATTCATCTGTTCGAGAAAACAATGAACCAAAGACAACTTGCTGAAAATCATGGAGCGCCTATATTCACCTAAAAAAATTATACCAACACGAATTGTTATTAATGCTACTGCAGGTGATTCATCTTTTTTATTTTTTTTCTACCAAATATATTATTAACATTGGATTTGATAGTTGTAAGTTCGAAACAATAATGAAGTTTTGTGAAACTGAACATAGTAACTTTTTGAAGTGCCCAGGACCGTCTTATCAATATTTGTTTTTTTAGTTGACGTCCTAAAATTTGATGAAAATTTCAGGCTCATAAGGCACTATAGGTGATGGTGAGAGTCAAGATATAAGACGATAGTTGCATCACAACATTAACTGTGAATAGGAGGAAGAAACATAGAAGAACTGTTAGGTTACATTTTCTTATGCTGTATAGAATTGAGTACTTGATAATATCTCATATAACATCTTTATTAATCACATAATTTTGTTTATTAAAAAAAAAAAATAGTGTTTTTCAACTACAACTGTTTAATTTCCCACAGAACTGCATGAGTAAAGAACTCTCGAAATATACATTTGCCTCTTGACGTAGTTTAACTTACTACCTTACAACAAAACTCCGTGACTTCCCTCAAAATCAACAGCTTGGAAGTGCTTTGTTTTCCGCCTAGCAGTCACTTGTGCACCCCATTGTCAACGCTTTCATTTTTACTAAAGCCCCTTCCATCAAGGTGAGAACATTTACGTGACTTTTCATCCATTATAGACGTTGTCAGGGCGTTGTTCCATTGCCATGAATAGAGACTCGAAAATCGGGATAACACCTATTCTCAATGATTCATCTTCTGTAGGTACATTTGCAAATAATCAATGTATGGTTTTTAATATTAGGATTTGCAATTATTCATGTAGAAACAGATATTAATTTGGATTGAATAAGATAATGCTATATAATATTCCCTCAGTACAGAATTATGGGTATTAGCAAATACTTATACATAGCAAATATCAGAGATATTTATAATAAGTACCTCAGTAACAAGCATTGTGTATTCATGGGGAAATGTTAGCCATTAGTAGTAATAAATCTACTTTATTCACAAATAATCAATGCGCATTTAATTGCATTTTGATGACAATGTTCTCCGAGATGCACAAGCGAAACAGCAAATCCTTTGGATATAAATATTTTTAAATATTCCAATGACTAATCCAGGATGACTCATTTATAATCGCGATGTTGTTATAAAATGTATATACCCAGGCCAAAATTTAAATGGAATCCGTTGCAATGTTTGTAAATTAATATCATCTAAACATAC
Source organism: Protaetia brevitarsis (assembly GCA_004143645.1). Taxonomy (NCBI): domain Eukaryota; kingdom Metazoa; phylum Arthropoda; class Insecta; order Coleoptera; family Scarabaeidae; genus Protaetia; species Protaetia brevitarsis. The sequence continues at coordinate 2,398,346 of RXPK01000065.1, forward strand.
AAAGAAAATAAACTTACTAGTAACACAAACATTTTAAGCTTTGTACTTATAATAATTATAATACGAGCAATAGTGTATTTCTTTCTGACATTTTCAAATACAAATAAAGAACTGATGTAAACATAGAATGCAATAAAGGAAAAAATTGAAAAGAAACCACAGCGTGTACTTCAGATGCAAGTGAACTTAACGTTGATGCTTGTAATACTACACTAATGTGATACTCAAAACCTGTAATTTTTTATTAAACATTATTCTGTATTTTGATTTAAATAAAGTATTTCCTCCATGTACACAATACACAGTGTATTCTATTCCAAGGTACACTGCAAAAAATCTGTTTTACAGCCATGTTACAAGATCAGCAGCATGCAATTAGGTGATTGGCTATACTGAGTGAGTTTTTTATGTTGAGACAACAGAATATCTCTAAAACACTGCATCAAATCAAATAAAGATCTTAATAACAATTGTTATAATGTAGGAGGCTCACTGAATGGTGTCGAACTCATTCAGAACTTATCCACTTCCGGTGTAATGAAACGTTGCCGGAAGTTAAAAATATTTTCACGCAATTCTTTTGGGTGCGCTTTTGTTATTAATTTTTTTGTCGCATTAGTCTAGCTCCAATAGATCGCGAGAAAAAGATAGTGGACGAGTGGTCTGAAAGACCTGTATATTAAAAATACTAAATATATATCTATAATATAGCCTTTTTTATGCGTTTACTATTTCCCCTTGCTGTAGAGATAGCGCTATACAATGACTAACTATCAAAGCATTGAATGCAGCATCAATTATACTCTTATCTATGAAAAGCGCCAAGTAAATATGAAATCTTTTCGTCTTCATGCGAATCATATGAACAAATCCCAAAACCATAGTCATAAATTTCGTTGTGCGCCATCTGTCGGTCAAGCGACAGCAATTTTTGCAAATATTTTGTTGTTAAGGTAATTGTTTTTTATTTCAAAGAAATAGTTTGGTCGCTTCAAAGAAAACAGTTAATCTTATATATATGTAATTTATGTTTAAATTACATATATTTCTTTACGTGAAATATTTCTTTCTCAAATTCGCTTTTTTCCTTGCCACTTCAAAATTACTTTATATTTAACTTTTATTTTCCAAATTGCAAGAAATTTTAAGTTTTTTCTGAGAAATATTAAGTAATATTAATAATAGTACAATGTTAGAGATTCTGTTCTAAGAAAAAAACCATTAATATTCACGTAAAATACATGTATTATGGAGGAATATGGGAAATTTTACTTAAATTCCTATACAGGCTGTCCATTTATATTTTGACCCCTATCTGCAGGCTGTAATTATTTAAGGTAGCAAAAACTTTAGATACAAAAGTTATAGTTCTTTTGCTCTATTATCTTTTAAAATTTTCAAAGTTGACATTATCTTTTACTGGTTTCGATTATATATTGTAACGCTACATTGTAGCATACAGCCCGGTACAAAAAAAAAATTAAAAATAATACTTTAATTAAATTAGTAAAAATCAATTTTTAACATTCCAGTGTCATCTACATTCATTACTTTTAAATCATAAGTGTACCCTCTCAACTGCCAGATGGCATGCACAGTGAGAATTTCCAAATGGAACAGGCTAGAGGACGCGCTGCCATTAAAAAATTACGAATAGCTAGTTACCCCCCTTTTATTACTTCAGTACGTGAGGAGATGCTATGGGAGACTGTCGCCAAAATGTTCTCTATTCCAATATGCGTTTTTACAATTCCCAGTTTCCACGCACGAGACTCTTGTACATCGATTACGATCAATTTTGTATGATAAAGTAAACATTTAAGTGTGAATAAAAGTGGTTATATTTAATAATAGAGTTCGAAATGTGGAACCGTGTACAAGCAGCACAAATATAAGGATACTCTTATCTCGGGTAAGTTACGTGAGTTCGCTTACTCAATAACAATTACGTTTTGTCAGTAATTCCGCTTTTTGCAATATAAATTCACCATGAAAAAACATTAAATAGGTTTAAAATTAAATTTAGATTAAAATTAAGATAATACGTTTATTTGGACGCGAAATACCTTTGAAAGGGATAAATTCATCGGACATCAAAGTGGGCAAGTACGACCAGGCATCTGATGGGGGTCCTGGTGCATCGTACTTCTAAACACGGAAGATGGCTCGAGACAGGAGCATATCTCAGGAAAATCTTAGTTGGAGAAAATTACCCAAAGATTATAGGTAAAATTTGGATAAAATTAATGTGATAAATGACAATTAACAATCATTTTTAGGTTGAAATTTGGAATAAAATTGGATTTTATCAAAATAGCCGTTAAATTTTACAAAATTAATTGAGACACGTCTACCTCTGACGGAGCTTGACTAGTGAATCCTTTTAAATTGGAATTTTCTAACAGGCTTTGATAGCGATTGTCTTTCGAGAGAGAGGCAAACTGTCTCAGAGAGTCCGTCAATTTCACCAAAGTGAGGGGAATATAACATGTTTAATACATGAGAAAGCCCATGTGACCAAATGGATCGTCGAATATTAACACAAAATTAAAATAAATAATTATTGCAAAAATCCTGGGATCACTTTACATTTAATATAAAGTAGAGGTAGGTGTCTCTAGATCATGAGAAAAATACATTTAAAAATTTTCAACACTTATTACTATGTAAAATTTACAGTGTAAAAAAAAATAATTACTGTACAATAAGTAGACAACCTTGTGTACACAGGACATTTTGACAAAACCGAATTCCAGAAATTTTCCATATCAATGCAATTGGATTGCCAATGCATATAAAAACATTATTAGACTAAGCTTAAATAATGTAAGTACACTGTAAAAAAAAATATGTTCATTTGAATTTCTTTGATCTGTCAATATCTGTTATAAAGATATACTATTCAAATTCTAATATTCGATTTCGATGTGTAGGTATATCACTGCTGATCATCTTTACTTCCTGAAAGGAACATTCTGAAGAGGAAAATACCTTGAAGGACTTGCCAAATCAATAGATTTCCTACATCACCTGCACATCGTCTGGCTGTCTGCTGCTACATTTTATATCCTTTTCTTGTTATATAATATTATTTTTAAAATATATAAAAGTAAAACTAGTAACTTTACACTTAAATAATATCAAATGCTCATTCCACGATAATATTATATGTATATGTTGTTGATATTTGAATAAGCCGTTTTTGAATTATTCGAGTTTAAATCATTTAAACTGTTATATTGAAAATTTTTAGTATTTTAGTTTGTTTTGTTTTTTATAACTGTATAATATTCATTTCTTCTTTATAAAATAAAAATTTCATATTTTTCATGGTAATCTAGAGTTTTCACTGATACAGTTTAAATGATATAAACTCGAGTATTTCAAAAACGGCATATTCAAATATCAACAATGTATTATACCATTTGACGCTGAGAAAATTAACAATACACGACACGGCACATAAAGCGACATGCGTATGTACTGCTGTGTTTCATAAGAGGAAAGCTATCAACCATATTAGATGTAATTATAATTTTATGTTTGTAAGTCCAGTATAATTTGGATTAAATCGTATTAGTCATGGAAGTTGAATATAATTTATCGTCTGACAACTGTACGATAGCCTGGTATCCTAGGTTTCTATTTTAATTAAATGGGGTAGTGACTCAATGTAATTCGTTGAAAGAAAATGAATGAAAATCCTTAGTTACGTGTGGTTGTTGATGAAAAGTCTTAAAAAAAGCTGTGTCATTTCTCATCGAATATAATGAATTAAACCATATTGCTGTGGTATATCTGGTATCGAAGGGGATAAATTCACAAATTTGATGTTTACTATACCTGGGTATATGGTCTACATAGAATCATACATGTGTTTGCTGTTCCGAGTTTAATCATACATCCTGAATGTAACGGAGGAGGTCTGTTTCCCTGAATTTTTGTGGTACCGATGTTATTCTCCTGATCTGTGCCTTTTATGTGAATATACAAGCTAATCTGGATTATCACTACAAGGAAATTCCATCTGGAGGTACTCTGGTGTCTGTGTAAACCGATAAACGAGGTATCTGATCAAAGCATTGTTTAAATATTTTTATATAAATGAATGTATAACTTTGATAGTATTTTGAGGTTCCTGTTATTTCTTATGAGATTGAAATTTTTAGTTTTTATAAGTTGGTAGACGTGGTTGGTGGTTTTCTATTCTCTTATGATAGCGCGGGATATTTTAAAAGTTACATTTCAATTAGAGAATCTAAAATTATACCGGATAATTGATAATATTTGTTTTGAACATTCCAAATAAGTATACTCACCTTGAGTAAGAGTTCTCACACTTTTTATATGTTTCCTATATAAGCTTGTTAATGAATTATACATGTTAATAATGATTACACTGTTTTATTAAAGAAAGTTATTTATTTATTTTTCTTTTTCGTAAAAATATTAGCCGGGAAAATCACAATAGTATGTATATCACGATAACCCCGCCCTAGAATGCACGTGCTCCATAAATGATAAGTTATCTTAAAATTTCGACACCCAGTAGGGAGGGGCATTGCCATTCAATCTTTCTTACGTGTGGATATTTCTTTATTTTTTGTTTTACAGTTGTACGCTATCCGTACTTTTGCCTTAGAAAATCTGTATATATTTCAAATCAGTGAAAGGAGGTCCGTTTTTCATACTATCCAACAATATACAGGGTGTTGTATTTAAAAAAAAATGCAAGCTGTTTTATTTAGCTACAATGTATAAGATAATATCAACTTTGAAATTTGTAAAAGATAATAGAGCAAAAATCCTATAACACTTGTATTTAAAGTTTTTTCTTCCTTAAATAATACAGCCTATAGGTAGAGGTCAAAATGTAAACGGATATCATGTACATATAATGCGGATAATTATCAGAAAAAGTGTTTTTTATCAAGACCTAAACTTTTTAGTGTGTACGTACCTATATGTGATATGTGTTTTCATATTTTTTTGAATTTCCGAGTTTGTGTTCTTTCCTTATTAGTGTACTTGCCTGTAGTATATACTATCCAGTGTGATAATGTTAACGTCTTTCCGTTAAATCGATTCAAAATGAAATTAAAAATTTGCTTTTATTTTCCGTCTAATTAGTTAAAAAAAAGGCAGAAATTGTGACGCCTTGAGAACCATGAAACATGCCGGCGATGATATCGGAAAGGCACGAGTACCACAAGGGCGTATTATTTCAGGAAAGCGCAAAATCACTACCACCCACAACCGGAAGCGATCATACTCGCGAAGGAAAAAGATGCCTCCTTATGTGTAACTTTTTAAATATTATAATAAATAGTTTACGAATCATTTTAACGTATTCTCTTTCGGCGATTATTATAAGCAACGAATAATTCAAACGATAAATCGGACGAAAACGTTTTAATATGCGGCGTGACCACGCCTTCAGCGAAAGATGTACTAACCTGCCGGTATTCCACGAACGTCGCACAACTGGCGAATGCGCGGGTCATTTATGTCCGGGCGCACAGGATTCCCGACGTAACATTCGAGGAATGGATACAAGATTAACGCGAAAAAACCCCGTGAGATTCGGCAGATGAGGAGAGGCGATTTTAGAGGTTATGTTCACTGAAATTCGCGCAGGACAGACGCGCCGTCGCGTCGTCACCGTTTCGACGCCCGGACCAGACTGAAATGCATCGTCGTCGACTTCCTGCACGCAATAGGGGGGCGGTTACCGTCTGCCCCATTCGATTTCCGATAGAAGCGCCAGCGGCAGAAACATATGGACGCGGACGCGTCTTCACCAACGACGACAGAAAGACGGATTCGGAGTGCGGAAGCCGTCACTCGGTGATCGAAATGGCGTATTTGGATGGAACTTGACGTTTTATAGAAAAGAGAAATATTAATTCGAATTTTTAAGGTAAGAAATAATATAAAATACTACCAGCTTAAAGCAACTTGATGCAAATAGCTTCAATTTTTGCATCAAATAAAAACTAATTAAATATATTTGAATCATAAGCATTCTTCATTGGATAAAAAAAAAAAACATGTATTGTAAAGAGGCAATTAAAAGGAATTTAAATCATATATAACGGTTAAAATATTGTTGATTGATTTTCCCTTTTAGAATCAGTTATAAGTAACAAAAACTAAATGCTATTGATTTTTTTATCTTTTAATTTCTCAGTAATATCTGGTTTATGATCTTGTAAATGAAGTATCTTCAGTACTGATTTCTGGAATATGAGTTCCTCTATTTAAATCTGGTTAATTTCATCAAATAATTCTTCTCGCTAACTAAAACTGGATTTTCTTTTTACAGTCATTCATATTTACAAAACTTACTACACAGAAAAAATGTGATTTTCTTGTTTCCAACCAAATATTTTTGTTAACATATATTTAGTTACAGTTACTAAATTATTAGTTGATTCAAATAATATTTAAAAAAAATATTCCCGTATACAATCAAACAACTGATTTAGTCAGAAGGTTTATTTGAAATAAGCACAACATTTATCAATTTAACTAAGTATTTACATTGAAGTAAAAATAAATATTACATTTTACTTTTTTATACCAGCTTTCCCCCCATATAATACAGCAAACAGCAAATATACTTATGTGTAGTACAGAAATTGTCGCATAGATGGCGCATCTCCAACTTCATTCCAGTAACACAACATATTTAGCACTAATAGCGTGGCAAATACGATTATAACTTATAACATAATAATGTTATACTATTTACCAGATAAATTAGGTATCTAATAGGAGTTTTTACCATTGAAATTCTTTAATCAACCCCCATCAATATACAGGAGGTAAAGGTTTGCGTTTATAACGTCTTAACCACGTGTCTTCTATATATGATGATAGATATGGAGTACATGGATTTTTGGAAATAATTCATTTTTATTTCACTGGCGTTTTGTTAAATCAACCGAATTTGTTTATTTTTTGGGTAATATGAAGAATAGTCCGGCAGCCCCGATGATGAAAATACTGGTCTGGATGGGTGTAGAATGACTCCAGAGTCACGAAAATGTGTTTACTTTTCGGCGCTGACCATGTCTTTTACACTTTTTTCTTAAAAAAAGATGCGATTTTCAGGTTATGTCACCACACAAAACACGTCGAAATCTTGAAAAATAAGTGCCCTTGTTTTCTTTTATGTTGGTACGTTGGAACGTTGGTCATCACAAAAGTGTCACAGGTTCACGGTTGTTGTCTGGGTTATCTGAACTGTGTCTTGATAAAACACGCTGTGTTTCTGAGTGGGAACTCATTTAAGGGTAATTGCGCTCGATACTGTTGGACTTTCAGTGATCGGACGAGAGAATAATGTTGCAGTACCATTTCTGTTGATCTTTTTTTTATTTTTACATTTAAATTAATACCATAACCTGCATATAATACTTGTGTTATTAAGGCGCAGTTACAGACAACTATGATCCTGTGACAGTGACACTCTGTGACGACCATACTACCAACCTAAAAAGAAAAACTCTAGCCTAAAAGGCAGTTGATGGGAATTGAAACGTATTCTTTTTTAACAAAAATATTACATGAAAAGGTGTTATTTCAAGAAAATAAGTTAGTTGAAATATTTTAGGATTCGGTTATAACAGTTATTGGTTGATAAATGTGGTTTTTTTTCAAGATTTCGACGTGTTTTGTGTGGTGACATAACCTGAAAATCGCATCTTTTTTTAAGAAAAAAGTGTAAAAGACATGGTCAGCGCCGAAAAGTAAACACATTTTCGTGATTCTAGAGTTATTCTACACCCATCCAGACCACTATTTTCATCATCGGGGCTGCCGGACTATTCTTCATATTTTCCATTTTTTTTTTACAGAAAAATACTTCTAACCATTCTCTCAAACTTGTTAAAACAAGAAAAAAAAAATTGGTTAAATTAAATATTCATTTAAATGCGGAATATTTGAAATTTGATAAGTTGTTAAAGTATAATAAATATTTGAATTAACTAAAATAATTAGGTTAATTTCAATAAAATTTTGGTTATTCTAACGAAATCGTTGTGTTCCGAAAAAAATGTTTGCCACTATTTAAACAAATAAGTTACAGAAAAAAAGACTTATTCTTGGAAACGTCAAAATACCATGACATGGAACATGCAGTGTACCAACCTGTACTGTCAACTCCCTAGCGTCAAAATTTCTTTTCTATTTTAAATTAAAAAAAAAGATTTATCGGCCCAGAAACGGCCAGAAACTCTTTTGCGTACAAATCGTACTGATACTCGCAAAATTGTAGTTTCTACTACTAACTATTTAAGATATACATTAAAAAAAATACAACTGCACCACAAATAACAATATTTGATTTGAAATGAAGTAATTTCATTTTACATACCTTCTGAAATTCCATATCCATTACTAGTTTTATAATAATAATAATAATAATAATAGTAATAATAATAATAACTACCAAGTGCACAAACACAGGTAACATTTCAACAATTCAAATTAACAGCTTATAAGATTGGAATATAGACCATTCCAACTTTTGTCTGTCATCTCATGATGAAATATCGGTAGCAAGATTTGAATTTAAGTTTCTTTAAAGTCGTGCAACGCTATCTATATGTCCAAGAGTAAGCATAGATTTATATGACAATATTCAAGGATTTTAAATTTAATCTGCCCTAGAAATATTAATTTTTTTAATATAAATAGCTATTAATTAGGGAATTTCCATCAATGTGCGACCTTCGATCAGGCATCCAAAGTCAGAGCGTAAGGATTTGATAAAAATTAGAGCGGGTCAACATACATGTATATAGAGAGAGAGAAAAGAGACACCACCCTATACGCACGCTTGATCGGCAACGATCTGAGAAGGGTGGAGATCGTTAGTTACGCAATCACCTGTTCGAATTTTCGACGTAGATTTACGTATGTATGTATATAGAAGAAGGGGTCGTTCAACCTCACGCAAGGCATGTGAGAGTTAATTAATAATTACAATAATAAGAGGTATTGTTTTAGTTTGGATTTGGACCTACCGTTTTGTTGAACAGCTTCCTATTATGATTATTGTTGTTAGTCGTTGCTGCTACTCCTGCTGCTATTTCCATTCGAACGGCCATCGTAATATCACAGATAGTTATAAAAGAGAACTACGCGCAAAATATATATTTTTTTTTGTCTCGAGTGCTGTATTTAAAATATTTTAAAATCTTCCTTAATTACGTGTTTTATTTGTGTGTATTTGTCGTCGAGTGTTCCGATGCGATGTATGGCTATCCGATATTGGCATATATGTACAAATGTATATACAACATGTAATATAAATTTGGCTGATGCGTGTTTACGGTACGATTCAGTTTTAGTAATGATGTGTGCGGGCGGGGTGTGTCCCTCCTAAGAATCCATCGCCATTACGCTGTTGTCGTAGTAGTAGTGCTGTCGAAATGTCATCGTGCGCGTGTTTGTGTGTGTGTGTGTGTGCAGTGGAGGCTGTGGTGCGGACGCGGGACTCCGACGGGCCCCCCGATGTCTACGCGAGACACGTGCACACGTGAAACGGGGACGCGAAACTATGGATCGGTCGCGAGTGATAAGTCACTACCCGCACTGACCGGACACCATCTTAGTTGCCGGCGTTTCGTCGACGGGGCCACCAGAGGCGCACCGCAACCGATCGTCGCCGGGTCGACCGAGATCGATATTGGCGCGGGCGTCGCACCAACTCGCCGAGAAACGGCACGTAATTTGTCCGGCCGAACGCGGCGGCGTGACTTTTAAAATTAATGTCTTCATCGTTGTTACCGTTTTACCGTGTCTCGTGTGTACTCAGGTGAACGTGATGGATTTGCAAAAAGATTTCTGGACTGCAAATGGGATTTTCTTTCGAGAAAAAACAGGAACTGGAATATCGCGAAATAAATTTTATCGCTAACAAACGCAGGAAAAAATTGGGGATGCAACCAAAAAATACTGCTTTGGATATACACAGCGATAGTGAAATCGATCATCACTTATGCATCAGCAGCTTGGAGCAAAAGAACTAATTTGGCCACCGCGAGAATTAACCTCTCGAAAGTGCAAAGATTAGCATGTGTATGCATAACTGGGGCTATGAGAACTTGCCCATTAGCAGCTATCGAGGTAATATTAGATCTTACCCCTCTCCATGTTGTGGTAGAGAGTGTGGCAAGAAGAACCACATTCAGAATGGTGAAGGAAGGAACGATTAGGTATCGGCCTCAATCTCTTGACGGCGATCAAACCTGGCACATTCCCCGCGATAACATGTCAAAAGCTTTGTGCAGGAATTCACCACAAACCTTAGTAACAAGAGCAAGTGTGATCATAACACCATCTTGAAGTTGAATGAAACGTCATTAAATGGTACACTGATGGCTTCAAACTGTAGAGGGAACTGGAATAGGAATATATGGGCGTAGAACCAAGTAGGTACTTGGAAAGCTTGGGAAAATACCCAAGTGTTTTCCAGGCGGAAATACACGATATTGAAAGATGCGTCCAGTTCAATGTTGATAGAAATTATCGAAAGCAGGAGATCATCATCATGTCTGATGAGCAATCAGCCATCAAGGCGCTGAACTCACATGAAATCAGTTCCAAGATGGTCTGGGAATGCCTATATAGGGAAATTAAACGAGGTAGGCAAAAAGATTAAAGTAACCCTCCTGTGAGTTCCAGGTCGCACAGGAGTGGAAGGAAACGACATAACGGATAACCTCGCAAAAAAAGGGGCTGGAATACCTTTCGTAGGGGCTGAATCCTTTTGCGGAATAAATAGCAGTACAATAGTGAAGAAACTGAAAAGAGAAATGGAGCAGAGAACATTTAATTACTGGGAGAATTTCCAGGGAATATGGGAAAGTAAAATTCTTCTGGGTACCTACAATCAGAAGAGGTTTACAGAATGCATCAACCTGACTAAGAACAATGTTCGCATATTAACAGGAATACTTTCAGGCCATTGTAAACTGAAAGGACATCTGAGTAAGCTTGGATTCGCAAAAGGGATCTGAATCTAGATTTTGTGGGGAACAGGATGAAACACCCATCCATCTCCTGTCAAATTGCGTAGCACTGTGCAACTCAAGGGCGTTGCACCTGGGAGCATGTAAAATCGAAGAGGGAAGCTTACCTAACCTGGGGGCTTCTGATCGAATATTATTGCAAAAAGAGAAATACAATACATTAAACAAGAACACAATTGCTCTACCAACAATAACTTATGCAAACGAATCTTGGCCACTACAAAAGACACAGGAAGGGATGATAATTCATTAAGGAAAATGAATGGGAAGACAAAATGGGATAACATATTAAATGCAGAAATAAGGCAAAAGGTAAATTAAGAAGCAGTAACTACTAAGATGGGGCAAATACAACTGGTATGGTACGGGCAAATAGTAAGGATGAAAAATGATGCATTGCTTAAAAAGGTGCTCCATTTGTTCTGCGAAATTAGGATTCAGGGGCAAATATACTCTTGAGGGCATCTAAAAAGTACGAGAAATATTAAATACCAAAGAGGTATTCCAGATGATATATTTGTAATTGATTTATGCCTAGCTTTTCTTGGTGCCAATATCCCATTAAATAAATTACAGGATCCACCTTTCCGTGGGTTTCTTATAAAATATACCAACCAAGATATTCCCCATCCATCGACAATTAGAAAATATTATGTACCTAAGCAATTCGACGAAACAATAAATCAAATCAGGTCAAAACTAGATGGAAATTATCTCTGGATAAACGCAGATGAAACGACAGACATTAAAGGAAGGTGCGTTGTTAATGTAATGGTTGACACATTGCATCCAGAAAATCCTCCAATGTCACTTTTAGTAGCTACAAAAATCAGATTGCGTGTCACTGCAAATGATATTACCGACATTATCGTTAACACCGTAAAAAATGTAGCCGGCGACGACTGCTTAACAGTTCTACTGTTTGTCTCTGAATCTGCAAACGTGATATTAAAAACAGGTAACCAGTTTAAAAAACGTTTTCCAAACATGTTACACCTAACATGTATTGTGCATGGATTACATCGCATTGCTGAACTTATTCGTGAAGAATTTCCCGATGTTAATTCATTAATTGACTCATTTAAAAATAATTTATTAAAAGCACCAACTACAGCATAAATTTATATAAAGAAATGTGCCCAAATATACCTTTGCCGCCAAAATCTGAATTAATACGATGGGGTACATGGTTGGACGCCGCATTTTTTTTATGGCTAACACTTTCGTATTTTAAAAGCTTTTGTATTAAAGCTAAAACGAGATGCTTCCCGTGTTACAGCAATTAAAAATATAGGAAACTTAGAATAGGTAGTGTGTAGTACCTTTTTTAGGTGGAGCACGGGATTGGAATGATTTGTAATAATTTAGTTTTCATAAATAAAGTGTCACAGCAGTCCAAGCATTGATTGTAAAAGAAAGTTTAGTCGAGCAATTAGAATTTATTAATAAACATTTCTCAGGCGTAACAAATACGATCAAGTTTCTACAAAACAAAAATTTAAAATTAACTAAATCCCCTTCAACACTTTAAACATCATTGTTTAGTAATTTAAATAGTATAGAGATCGATTGGCGAAAAGATACGGAACAAAATTAATGCGGTTTTCAAAGAAATCCAGATTATGTGCTATTAGAAGAAATTTCCAGTAACACTTTTTACCACCGAAAATGAAAGTCCATATTTAAAATATAAGGATTTAATTTGATACTTTCATTTCGCACCAGTTACTTCATGTGAGGTGAAAAATATATCATAGTTAATTCCTATTACAATCGTTTCGAAAACGTACTTGACGATTAACAAAATATAACTTTCAATTTATTTACGCTACTGCATATACCAGATCGATGCTTGACTGACTAACGATTGTTAAGTGACTGCTAATTTTCAGTCAAACGCCAAAATATCACTGTATGCAGAGTACACCGAGTAAGGACAAGAGAGGAGTTATAACGGTTCGAATTTCTAAACCTAACTTCACACAAACAACAGCTTCCCAAAATGGCAGTTTGTTATTGTTTACGTTCGTATCTACACAAATTAGTTTACTCATCCCTTTAATCTATATGGTTTACTTGTTTTATTTATTTATTTTACGTATTTTATTAGTTTTGAATTACCCCTGCAGTTTTAAAAACATTTAATGAACTATGATATTCTTGTGTAAAAGGTAAGATCGGTGGCCAGTGGCCATAACATTTAAATACTTTCTTATATATTATATTGTTAGGTTTAAGTGAAATAACTCAAATAACCGTGAAAGAAGACACCAATGGGTATCATGTTGTAGTGCCAGTCACTCTCGCAAGATAAATTTAGCATCACAATTTATAGGCAATTTGATATTATATAGTCTACGTTTGAACTCTATCCACTTGTGCATCCCCGACATTATTGTTGACAAACCAGTGCAGGGTCGGATGTTAGAAATGAAGTAGTCGAATAGAAAGGAACAATCTTTGTATCCCACAGAACGATATAGTCATAGCTCTTGAACCCTAATTAAAAGTTATTGTGTATTCGTGTCGGAAATTTGAAAGTCCCTTCCACCGATGCTGTTGCATTTTTATTAATTTATTTGAGGAAGAACCACATTATATTTATTCCTGGAAGAATCTTTTACACTATAAAAATATAAACAAAGATTTATTTCACAAAAAGAAAAGAATATGAACATAATTATCGTAGAACACTTGCAAATATATGTATCACTTAATCAAACATTATTTTACTGGAGTCGTGTTTTTTATTACTATAAACTGTTCATAAATATTTGTAACAAAATCAGAATAAAAAACGCATAAATTTGTGTATTTTTTTAATCTATTTTTCTACTTCCTTTAAAATATAAATTATTCTACACGTTTGAAAATTCCCGGCAACAGCTTTACAAAATGGCAGCTGGGGCTTAAAGGTCATTCAAAACGGACCACTCAAGAACAATAGATTTTTGCGAACATGTCCTTACTCTAATATACTGTGCTGTATGCTTGTTTATAGCAACTTAGTGACGCACTCTGTTTTGCTACCCGTCCACACATCATTCTCCTTTAATTAAATTATATTATCCTACTTCTACGTGTTTGGCTGTACATACAACATCGCATTCAAGAAATATCCATGTAGGTTGTTATAAAAAAAAAATAATAAAAAAAATGGTTGGATACTGTTATAATAAATTAAGAATCTACATCCACAGTTAAAGAAGAATTCTCCGGTATTGGAATCTATAATTTAGGGTTCCCGTTCGCGTGCAAGTCTACACCGTGCACTTAAGAACAAATTATACACATTAGATTAATTATATGGTTGGCAAACTAAAAAAAAAACGTCAAAAATATGTGTATACGTATAATTTAAACCAGGCATATTAAATGAAAAAATAGTACTACCCAGAACTACACGCGAATTATTTTGGAAATTCTGAATGATATTCTGGAGTAAGTGTTATGCCCAATCCATTAGTAAATTAAAGAATACATGTCTATTTGTCATATCTAGAAATACACAATTTCTTCTAGTATATTAATGAGGGAAACGAAATACGTAAATCTGAAATATTAACCATTTGGAGTTTGTCAATATTTCATACTAATAGTCGAGAACGGGTGGGTTAAGGACGACAGCAGCTGTCGCCTATGCTAATTTTCTTTATCGATTCAGTTCTGATGCTTTTTAGAAAACAAAACAATGTTTTCGTAAATACTTAATGAAGTTCGGCGATATTAAAAAACAATGAAAAACAATCAATCGATTTCTTCCAATAAGACTGCAAAGTAAACTTGTGCTTGTTTTTGTCCTATATTTAATTTTTTTAACCCTAATAGCAATATTTCTGAAATACAAAACATAAACACGATTAGGTAAATAATGCACAATGCACCTCTTTTTGTTTTGGCCTATATCCTCATTAAAATTATTACGAAAAAATGTGACATTGTATTATAATTGTTATTATTACAGGAAAAATATAATACTGGTTACGATAACCTATATAATACAAATCAATCAATCTATTTAATGTTATCAAATAAAAATGCTTGTCCATTTTGTTAAACGGCATTACAGCAAAGTTTTCTATTCAAATGGTTATAATACAGAAATTCTCGTGAAGATGGCACCTATCGTATTTCGCTATAACATTTAATATACAGGCTTGGGATAAAGTATGGAATCAAGCAAAAAACTTTAAAACGAAGGGGGTTGTATTGATGAAACTTTGCAAATAAGTGCAACGAAATATAATACATCTGATTTCGATTTTGTTGTTGTGACTGTACTTTCATTTTTACAACTTTTGACGGAGTAATGAATACCGTACAATAGCCAAGAAAGGCATTTGATAGGTTGTTGCTACTCTCAGACTCCTGTTTAAGTAAGATATGACCCAAAAAAAAGAAGGCTGAGCATTTCAAATAAAGTTTTGAAATATTGATGAAGAGAAGAGTGACAAGGAATGAAAATATAATAAATTTGTTTGGGAGAGTATTGTTTTTCTATGGTTTCTTTTTTTATTCTTATTTTGCAACAAAGCCTAAAAAAACATCAACCGGTTCAACTGGAAGTACTCTATTTTTTTTTTGTTTTTTCATTTAAATGGAACACCCTGTATATTTTTGCAGATTATTGAACAGCTTGTTTTTTTTCCAAATTCGGTCATACTGATTTTAGTACCATTACCTGTAAATAATTGAGAGATAGAACACTTCAAATTTACTTAAATTTTATTTATTGTAAATTATTGACAAAATAATAGGCATCCTATAATGGAACTTATTTAAAAACGTTCAAAATGCTCGCCGTTTACCTCCTGCGAAACCTCTTCTACGAAATTCCTGAGTTAGCTTTTCCAAAACTTCTCTACGGATTAACTAACATTCGTCGACTATTCTTTGCCTCAACTCCTGCAAAGTAGTTGGTCGCCTAACTTAAACACGAGACTTAAGAAAACCAGAAAGATAAAAAAGCCACTCTATGAATCCTCTTCGTCCAATTCATCAATCTGGGAAAGTAGCATCTAAAAAATTTCTTAACTCGTCTATCACAGTGAGGAGGCGCTCCATCCTGTTGAAACCAAAAACTTTGAGGCAACTGACCATCGTGTTGAAGTGTAGAAATAATGTGGTTTCTCGGCAGATCCAAATACTTTTTCCCATTCAAATTTCCTTCTATAAAAAATGGGCCTATAACTCAGTTTTCAACAATTTCCATCCAAACTTTCAACTTTTGAGGATGTTGAGTATGGGCTTCATGCATCCAGTGAGAATTCTCATTCGACCGGTACTTGGAATTATGGCGATTGACTGTTCCATTTAAACAGAAAGTTGCTTCGTCAGAAAATACCATATTAGTTGCAAAATTGTTGCTGGGCATCAAATAAACAAACAAAAGGGTTGTGGTTGGCAATTCTAGTCACAGACATCTATTGCATCCCCACTGAAATTTTGTCGAACTAATTATTTAGACGAATTCGGAAAAACCCGGTCTATTATAATCTGCAAAAATTTACAGGGTAGTCCATTTAAATAAAAAAATAGAACTTAGAGAAAGATCAGTTTATACAACCATATCATGCTAGAGACATTAGTGGGTCGAGTCGAAATGTCCGCAGGATGAAGTTTTGTCCCTCCTGGTGTGGAAGCTGCCCGTGGACGAGCTACTAGTGAAGCTGAACAATGAAGGACATAAAACTTTGGGGTATGTAGATGATCTTGTCATTATGCCCCAGGGTAAATTCAACAACGTACTACGGGGCAAAATGCAAAACGCTCTACAAATCGTACAAGCATGGACTGAGGAGGAGGATAAATATCAGTCCCTCCAGAACGACTACAATAGCATTCACGAGGAGAAGGAACTTATTAAATGGTCTTAGACGCCTAAAACTGCGAAGTGAAGACATAAAACTGCCAGAGAAAGTGAAATATCTTGGTGTCATTCTAGACTCCAAGCTTACTTGAAATCAACAGCTTCAGGGGATTAAAACTATGACAGATACAACACTTATGTTGACTAGAAGATTTCATGAGGTTAAAATATAATATGATGCACTGGATATACATTACGGTGGTCAAACCTCGTGATCGCTTATGCATCTTTGGTATCGTGAATAAAGGTGCAGCAGCAAAGATACCAAGGGTTACGTGTTTAGGAATAACAAGAACTATGAGGACTACTCCTACAACAGCAATGAATGCTTACTTACCTTCCTTCTCTCCATTTGGTGACAATTGACGGGACAAAGAATTACGAAGTGGCAGATATGCAAGGTTGGGACACAATGATATTGTCCATCACGTGGAAGGCAACCTTTTGCGAATGAGATCAGACCACATGATTTCGACACCTTCTTAACAAAAAATTCGAGGTGGAAACCACGAATACGCTGGAATCTGATGGATCTGATTTACTGAGTTTGAAGATCAAAGACCGAAAACAGGACTGAAGATTGGAATCTGTAGCGGGGTGAGAAATATAACGATCACCCTTTCCTTTAGGAAAACAAGCGTCACGGCTTTTCAAACAGAGACATACGCAACATTCCATTGTACAATTGAAATCAATCAGAAGGCTTATGGAAATTAGCAGATCTATACTGCGACAGACAGCCAGGCACTAGTAAACTCCAAGATACAATCAAGACTGGTTTGGGAATGTATTCGAGAACTGAACAGCCTTACAGACCGCAATAAACTCACTTTGCTGTGTGTGCCTGGACATGCAGCAATCGAAGAAAACAAAAAAGCCAATGAGTTAGCAAGAAAATTATCATCTGCTTAACATATAGAACCAGAACCTGTTCTAGAAGTGTGTAAAAACAGTACGAGAATAGGTAAGAAGTTGGGTCAAAGAGAAACACAAAACAAAAAGAACACTGGAATAATACCAACAGGCAAACTCATGGTAAGACCTTTATTAAGTGACTATCAAAAAAAAAATGGCTGAAGAACTACTGCAGCTCAGTAGGAATCATCTTTGCATCGTAACAGGTCTTCTAACAGGACACCGTACACTGAAAGGATACCTATAGAAAATTGGGATCAACGCTGGAAATACTAACTACAGACTATGTAATGGAAGGACAGAAAACGCTTACCACATTTTGTGCGAATGCAAGGCTCTGGATGCAAAAAGACAGACAATTGGCATGCCAAAAATGCACCCAAAGGGATTACTTTGATTTGTGCTTACTTGTATCTTTAACTTATACCGATCATTTCCTAAGTGAAGATTACACACTTATGGAATAAAATATACCTATTATCACTTAATCGATACCCACATTGCACGTGCAATTTTCCATTTTACCGTGTAAAAACATGAACAAATATCCAAAAATTTTAATTTTAATGCATATATAGGACCACAAGACATAGCACGTAGTATTTGAAATCAATAGTGCGCTATCGCGTTCTAGTGCTAGATTAAGGCGAGAAAAAAAAAAATTGATAAGAAAATTCCACCTGATGCATGGTCTAAAAATATTCGCATCTTCCGGAAACGTTTGGTTATACCGGAAATCGATATCAATTTGCTTATTTCTACTATAATGACATTGCTTTTCATTACTCAAAGAAGCCAAAGTATTATTTAGGAACAACCTCTAGTATTAAGATTTTGTAAAAGAGAAAATTTGTAAATTGTGTATTAACCTCTGTATAATATTTGTTTTTTTTTTTATATTTAACATTATTACTTATTTAAACTAACTACAACAACATCTCTTTTCAACAATTCTGTCATACTCCATCAAATTTGGAAAATGCATTTAAGAATACTTTTTCGTAAGCGATCACAAATTTTATGCCTGTTGCAACGATGTGTAACTCAACGTGGAGATTTTGATAATATTATTTTTGATAAGGTAAATATTTTGCAATGATAATATGAATATTCAAAAACTCTCTTTTAACATACAAAACTTTTATTTTAAATTCACGATAAGGTACTAGAAATATCTACCAGCGTTATTTTTAGTACCTTATCTTTCATTCATACACAGAAAAAAAGAATAACAATTTGTAGATGGGATTTATAGCTCCATTTTGTACTTATTGGAATAATCGTAACAATGTAGCTTCTAAAAAAAAAAAAGCAGAATGAATATAGAAAGTAAGTTTAACATATTCTTACCAAAAGTAATTATATGGAAATGTTAAAGTTTCTCATTTTCTTCAGATAAAACTAATCGATGCATACAAATACATTACGAGCATAATTGATTCCTGTGTTCAAAGCAGTTTCTTTGATTTTACAAAGATAGATTTTATTTCCGAAGTTAATAGATTCTCTCTGAATATATTCCACCGAATCATATCTTCATTGGCTCTTCTTCCATCTGCGCCCTCTCCATTAGTAAGTAATTAATTTTAAGTTCATAACGTAACACTTATTCAATTCAAACTTTTATACAGCTAACTAACGATATAGTAAAATTAGTCACTACAACTCCCTGTTTATCATAGAAAGCAACCCCAGTTTTTATTGTCCAGAATGATGCATTTTATAAATTTAACATGATACAGGTCATGGGTATTGATCGCCGTTTCTTTATAATGCATGTTTCTTCTAGCATTTTGCGATATTCTGAAAGAAAGCACTAAAAATTCCACGATTTTGAATCTAACTTGTAAGTACGGTACGTGTTCTTTTTACCAACTGTATAGAAAGTAACATTATTCATTTTAGATTACATATTTTGCCACAAATTAAATTTTGGGTTCCAAAAACTAAATGAGATATTTGAAAATAAACTCAGTGAGTTTCCTGGCATTTATTCTTCATATTTCTTCCTTACGCATATATACATTTAATCTCTTTATTTTGGTTGTGAACAAGCTACACAAATACGACCTGTTTTGAATTTATAATAATTCGGTTTGAATAGCCTCCACGTAATCCACGTAAGAATAACAGTAAAATCCGAATTGAAATAGACACCTTAGTATGCGTTTGCAGCAGGAAACGTCAAAGCACTTCAAAGTATGTCCCGTTTAGAATATCCGGTTGTATCTGTAGGTATCTCTTACCGGTGATTTTTTTTTAAATTGCATATAGAGGAGGCAAGACAAGTATCGAATGACATCGTATCTATACACTGAGAAAAAGATTCCCCTTCGTTAATAAATATGGATTAATCCTAATAAATTATTCTTTTAAATAGTAGCAAAGGAAGATTTATTAGGTACTAAGAAAAAAATATTTAAAACAAATAGTAACTTAGGTAGAAAATTTCTTTCCTATGAAAAAAAAAATTAGTACGACTTGAAAATAATCGATATCAGCCGCAAAGTAAAATTTCTTAGTTTGGAATAGTAAAACATATTTGGTCGAATTACGCTACAATTTATGTTCAAATAAATATTTATTTGATTATAAGAAACAAAATTATTTAAAATTCGTAAAGCATATCTTTAATAATTTGTTTATTTGACCAAAATAATCAATTCTATTATAAAGACACCAGCTGTTGTCTACGCCGGTATGGTTTCGGCCTCATATAGATTTTCCGTAAATATAAAATTACAAGTGTTTAACAGATTGACCAAAAAAAAAAAACAGTCAAAACCACCGCACGCCAGTTGCCCGTTGCCCCTCCACATTGGTGATTGATTCGAAAAAATCAAGGGGCACCGTATGTAATGGGGAAACTATTTTGGTAACAGTTCCCAAGAAATATTTATCTGGTAAGTAATAGATAAATATTCGATAGCTATGTCTGCCATGTAGAAAACTTATATCGAGTATCGAAAGTTAGTACAGTAAAACCTCGATTATTCGTGATTATCATCGGTCATGAGGATGCCGAATAATCGAAAAGGACGAATAATTGAAATAAAACTTTATTATGTACCACATGCGCAACATATCATAAATATACCAACAAAAATACATTTTACGCATATATTTATAACAGTAATACACTACTACATTTAAATAGATAGAATCAGGTAACAATACATTTTTACGCTGGGATATTTTTTATTGTGTATGTTCTCTAAAACAGAAACAACATACATATATGTGAACAGAGCAACAACGCTAGTTCAATTAAATTTATTAACTGCAACACTATTACATATAAAAAATTGTTACTTATGTATGTATAAGTAAATGACGAATGCAAGTTCCGACATGCCCAGAAAATTGAATCAGAGCCTGGCACGGGTAATCGAGGAAACGGATAATAGAGACACGGATAGCCGGGGTTTCACTGTATAGTGAAACAGGGGAATCATCTTCTTGGGAATGATAATTGTTACTAGGAACAGCAGCCCAAATAAAATAATGGTTTTGACCCTGTTCCGGTTCCAGACAATAAAAAAATAAGTTTTTAGTTCAGTTCCGGTATCGAAAACATCACTTCGGTCCGCTCTGGAAAAAATCGTCTTTGTGGGTCCATTCTTTTATTTTAATAAAACTAGAAAATAGGAATAGGTACACACAGATACAAACAAAAGTAATTAATTTAATTGCACCCCTTTCAGGGATGCCATGGTTCAACCTAAATAGAAAATATCAGGTTATAATACCAGATAAGGACTGTGAAAAGGCACTCCAGTAAGAACGGACTAGACCTGGTGTACAGATACCTCTTTCAGCAAGCTTCAGCAAAGACACAACGGTGTTCCAGGCTGAGGTTGCTGCAATTCATCATTGTGTCAGAGAAATAGAAAGATTGACCGAATTACAAAAAGGGTCGCTATCTTCTCTGACAGCAGCCCACACTTAAAGCGATTAGTTCCGTAAGTGTTGACTCTAAGCGCCAATTGTACGAAACCCGTTCATCGAAAGATCAACGTTGAACTTAGTTTATTGAAAAAATTGCATTGTACGAAGCAAGTTTAGCGTTGATCGCTAGTTCAGAATTAAGATCTGTTGAACGGACCGCAATGATTGTTCAAGAAAGGTTTAAGCCAGGTTCAACGTCAGCTATCACCATAACTGTCACAAATTGTCTAAAATATTTGAGGATATTAGTCTGGTTATATCATTTTCCGAAAAAGGAGTATTTAGGAGAATTAACCCATGATGAAGATTTTTTGGAGCTTGTCGATCATGTAAGGCACCCGAAGATTATGAGAGCGAGTGAATCACTTCGAAAACTGGAGTGAAGGCGAATTCAAAGCAAGATTTAGGTTGTCAAAAGATATTGCTAAATATGTAATAGATGAAATAGCTGATACAATTTCAAATAAGATAGAAAGGTGTGTATTTGTTTGCGCATTACCTAGGAATCACTATTTTATGTTGGTACATATGTTTTTTTGGAAGTCATGCTCTTTCATCCTCGGAAATGGTGTTGCTTACATTACGATTCTTAGCAACAGGATGCTTTTTACAGGTAGTAGGAAACTTTGGTGGCATTGATCAAGCTACTACGTGTGGAACGGTACTCAAACTAACTAGAGCCATAACTAACCTCAATCACAAATTTATTCAAATGCCACCGACTTAAGCTGATATACATGCTCTTCAGAAACGGTCCATCAACATTTCTTTCAAATATTCTCAAATATAAAACCAATGTCTATTAGGAACCTGTAGAGCATACTTCTCGAAAAATTAGGTAAATCTTCGCTGTTTGCTGCAGCTAATATGATACGCAGCATCGTTGATGGAATATTTCTTAGAAAAAAGCTGTCAACTTTACACTCTGACAAGTGTTTGGATGTGTTCATCAATTTGCAAACGAGATTTCTTGCGGATACTGTCCTTTCGCTTGTAAGATTTTATACATCAATTCACCTTTTTGTTATATGCAATTATAACAGCTGAAAATTTTATTATAAGTTGGTTTCCCACTTCAAAAACCGCTAAAAGCAATATTCTCAATACACCTTAACATAATTTTAATGTCAGATTGAACAGAAAAATATGTTGTTTTAACCCACATTGCATCCAGCACAAAATATTATTTGCTTCAACAGTCTTTCTATTTCTTTTATAATTTTAATTTTAGCATAAATTTTATGTTGATTTCACAACAGATTTCTTGTTCAAATTACTGAATATTATGTATTAGGTTCAAGCAAAGACAAATAACAAAAAAACCTTTTTTTAAAGCAATGCAAGTATTTTTTTCGAGTGTATAATAAGGAGAAATAAATACTTTCGTCCATCATTTCATGAAATTTCGCCTGTGTGCGCTTTCCGAAAAATAATATTGAAAAAATAAGCAATAGCAAATAAACGCATTTTTCGAAATCTTGTAAAATAATTTCATTAAAACGCAAAGACGACCGACATGCCAGAAAAAAGACTACATCGATAGATAGAACTTCCCCTTGTTATTCCGTAGAAACGTCGCGGTCCCCGACGATGTATTGTTCTGGCTCGGTGTCGTCGTTCGCTAGGCCCGGACCATCGTCTGGCATTCGTCGCAATTCGTATTGCCGCGCCGGCATCGGCGGTTCAACCCAGCGCAAGATCAGCCGTCCTTGGTCATCGACCCGAGCGAGCCGCGGAGTATCCGTCGATCGCCGCCGCGTCGCGAATGCGTTTAGGCCGAAAGGCGCAGCGCGCCGTGCCGTGATCTTGTCATTGAGAGGAGGACACCTCAATGAGAATCACTGGGTCACTATGTGTGGACGGTGTGTTTAGCGTCGCTTTTACTTCGGCTTATACGGGAGAAGATCGGCCAGGTGTGCAGCGGTATAAGCCTAATAGGCCGGTAGAACGCAATAAACTGAGAAGCGGATGTTTATTCGTTTTTTTTTTTTCCTATAGCTGAGAAGAATGTGCCTAGAAGCATTTTGAATTCATATGAATCATAGATCGGAAGGGTCACTTTTGCGTATACACTGACAAAAAAGGGTTTAGTAAAAATTTTATTAAGACATTTGTATTAACACCAAATAAAATTAATATTTTAAATAACAGTATTTATATTTATTTTTCATAGCTGTACACTGAGAAAAATGGGCCAAGTAAAGTGTTTACTTGATAAAAACTTATTTACAAGAGATAAAGTTTTACTTGGAACTATTCTCGTTAATTAATACCTGCAACTAAACCCTGCTTCCTGAATGCAAGTTGTTACTGTAAATAGTGCTTTTATTAACGGCTATTACACAGCGTAACTGACAAATTTGTGGTAAGTAACGTATTACTTATGATTACTGGTACTATATCTGACTACAGCACATGGTTAGTAGAAATAACAACAATGCTGATCGCTATTAAACTCATGTATTTTATTAAATAGGAAACAACTTGCCACAACTATGATTACTTGAGTTTTGCTACCACCGTGATTGTTTTACTATTCCTGATTGGCTAATGTGTCAAAGTAATGAAATAGTCCCCGAGACAGCTACGCGCGCAGGCGCGTGCTAGCGTCAAATAAGAGTTACGGACGTGGGAAAAGGTCGTCGAAAAAGGGTGACCAAGGAGTACGGCCATTGTAGGCCAGTTAGAACGCAAATATATTAAAAATATTGGGTGGGTTAAATCAAGGCCCCATCCGTATAAAGAATCCCAGCGAAAGAAGAAGTACCGAGCCTATAAGCAATCGGATGTTTCAAGATTGTAGTTTTAAACCGCGTGGTGGGATATTTGAATTCTCCATCATTGTGATGATATCTGCGCCCGCTGGTGAAGTTAAAGTGTGGATGCCGTCGCTAGGTGAGTGACAGTCCAAGTGCCACCTGCAGTTAGGGATACCCCGACGAAGTAGCCGTTTTCGAGGCGATCACCCGACATAACCGCCACGTACGCCAACAGAGGATCAACTCCCAGACAACGCCCAGTGCAAAGAACCAACAGAAACCGAAAGTTTACCGCCTAGGTATATTATTTCTTTGTTTGTTATTAGTTGTAACTTCAAAGCCATACTTCTCTTTGTCCTTTGTTTAGATTTCAATAATTTCAATAACTAAATAACGATTCAAGGGGGGTCCATTTACCTTATTTTTTATTATTGCTGTTGTTTTTCTTCATTATTAAGGAATATATTTTATGAGTCATTACGTTGTAAATTGTTTAAAAAAAAACTGTTGTTAAAGTGAAACCAATATCTTTCATTCATATCAGGTAGTCACTGTGTTTGTCCTATACAAAATAAAACTATTACTAATAATACTGCTTTTTATTTAAATTTATATTAAATATTCACTAAACTTCCTCGTTTCCTGCACTACCTATAGTTGAACAACAAATTTAAGGTAAGTATATTGTATATTTACAGCAAACCATTACCTTTTATATATCAGGTATTTAGTGAACGTACATTAATGATACTCTTTCCTTATCACAAGTAATCTAAATAGCTTGTATTAATTATGAAGGTGTAATGGCTGTTACAGAATAGTTCACTCATAGCAATACATCTACTTGACATGAGCAAATCTTTTACTTACCGCAACTGTATATATTCTTTAGCTTAACTACTTCAGTTTAATTATCATAAGTAACTTCATAAGTTACCGGTATGAAGCAGACCGTAGGTAACTTAGATTGCTTGTTGTTAGTATCAGTATTTAGGATCTCTTTTTTTACTAGTACCAAGTAATCTGTGCCTTTGTCCCCTATTCAGCTGAACTTTTTACTTACGATAATTGTATTCTTTATTTATGATTATTAATTTTTTTTCTCAGTCTAGTATTCTATCCTAAAAAGTAAATTTCGTTTTGTGTAAACTACGCAACTATGATTTAATTCTTGCCTAAAAGTGGTTAGTGTTTAGTGAGGTCATAATATCTCTGTCTTCCTCAGACTGGCGAACCAATTATTTCTTTCTTATTAATTGATTCGACAGTCTGAGGAAGACCGAGGAGTCGGTTGAAACGTTACTGATTGAATTATGGATTTATAAGAATAAGAATAAATTATCTGCTCATCAAGATTGCCGTTTTCTTCTACCTTAGAATATTAAGATTTGTAAAATACTGTTTATTAATGGACTATGAATGAACACATAAATGTTAATGCAAAAACCAGTCTCAGTTAATACTTGTCTATGTCAATTTAAATATTGAGTACAAAATATGGATTACACAATGTTTGCTGAATTATGTATGCAACCAGAACACATATTAAGTTACGCTAGTTTTGCATTAACAATATTAATTTGTGTTCGTTCATGCTATGCTAATAAACTAGTACTTTATATTATATACATACATTATATATACGTATGCGTGAATAGTACATATATATGTATGTATATAATTTACAATGTTTTAGCATCCTCGTTAAAAATATAAATAAGATAAAAATGAAACTGCTGAACACTGCAAATTACATATTTGTATACATTAATTGTTAAACATAGAATGAATTATTAAATAAACTATTTTAACATCTAAAAATAAAGAATATAACACATACTTACTTTAAGTACATGCAAGTTAAATAACAGAACTATATTTTCTTTGTTGTAAATGCCATGCATTCTATTGTGTTGAAATGATTTACAAATCACAACATATTGCCCGTCAGCACTTTTTTTTTTAAATCCTAAATATAGTTTACCCAGTTAAAAAAAAATACTTTTACTAACGCCCTGCCAATTAACTTGTGTAAATTAAAATATTTGAGCATTCTACAAAGCAAGAGAAGATATTTGTGTATACAAAATCAGACATATTTGTCGTTGGTGGCGACCTTTTACAAATTTTGTGTTGGAGTTACAAACGTCTAGACAAATGAGCTCTACATAAATCAAAAACTTTATTATACAACCCAGTATTAGGATGTGAAAAAGTACAACTTTACTCCACTGCAGCCACATTTTTTTAATATCTTCATCTTTGATAGGAAACCTATACCTGTAATAAATATTTTATACGATTTCATATTTATATTTTCATTTGACGTTATGGAGTACACATTTTACCTCTACAATTGGACACAATGCATTTACCTACACTGAGAGAAATATTCTTTTCATTTAAAAGGAATTACATTAAACCAAAAGTTCTTGCGTTTTCTACATGGCCAACATGATTTGGTGTATCTTTGGAAAGAAATATAATTTTAAATTCACGCATGTCTTCAGTAATAATATATTTTTCGTTGAAACAGTTTATTCTTTTAAGTGCAAGATATTGATAGTTGATGTCAAGTCCTCTTTTATTTTTGCAACTTGAAAACTCTGCACACATTGGGCAGAGAAACGTGTTCAGCATGTTTGATTGTCAAGGAGGTTTTTTCCTTATTCTTATAACATTTATTCATTTTAGACTTAAGCGTAAACACAACAAAATGCCATGATCAGTTTCAATCGAATTGAAAATGAATTATCTCCAAAAACCCATGCACTAAGGAGGGATTTGCCGTTAGAATGTTGTAAATCCTAGTAGTATTGGGGAGTTGGTCGCAGTGACCACCCTAGCACTCTAGTGTGCCGTTAAAGAAATCGTCCTTTCAATGGCGATGACTCCTATCAGATGTTGTTCTGGTAAATATACCAGATTAGTATGTTACGATCGTAGTTTCTGTTATGTTTGAATTTGATAATTTCTATATTTGTGTTGTTTGTTGTCTAAATTTCGTAAATATAACGATTATACATGTATCAGTAGGTTGTTTAGTAAAAACAATTACGACATGTCTGTTGTTTTGTAACAAGTCAGTTTGTTGATCAGTTTTTTTGTATTTTGTAATATATTAAACCGTCCTATTGAACTGTGTGCTTAATTTCGATCCATTACCCACGTGTGTTTAACAGCTTCCAGCCTATTTTGTGCGAAATATTATATGTTACTGGAATGAATAAGAGATGCGCCATCTATGCGACAATTTCTCTACTACGCATAAATATATCTACTCATTTGCTGTACTATATGGGGAGAAAACTGCTATACGAAAATAAAATGCGATATTTATTTTTATTTTCATGTAAATATTTAGTTAAATTAATAAATACTGCGCTAGCTTCAAATAAATCTACTAATCAAATTATTTGTTTGATTGAATACAGCAATATTTTTAATATTCCTAAATCAAGTAATAATTTAGTAATTGTAACCAAATGCATGAAAAATGGTTAAAAACAACAATATCGTTTTTCCCGTGTATAACAGTTTTAAAACCTTCAAATATTATATACTACTGTAAAGTTCCTTGGCTTATAAGTAAATCAGCATTAACTGAAAGGATTCCAATTATCTCTGAAGTTTCTTTAACCTCGCGCGAAAAATATTCGCTTTTGTTAATTATTATTTGTGTATCAGAGACTTATGCACGTGGGAACATGAATAAAACTAAAATACTTCTGCGTAAAAAAGCACTCAGTTTGAATACAGGTCCTTGCATTTTCCGTTAAAAGGCAAAAGTTTTAAATCAATGTATATATGCGTGTCCATGCAAATAAACCAAAACGTCCGGCTTTTTTATTTAAAATACTGTTTATAATTCAATAATACTTAAAAGAAACTAAAATATGTTGTTAAATATATACATAATAATAAAATATGTAATGTGTATTGTCTTACTTAAACAGAAGTTATAAAGACATTGTAAAATATTAATCAAAACTAAGGTATATTCCATTTAATTACGGTTACTTTTCGTCGAAAAGCATGTAGGTACTTAAGAAGAAAATAGTTTCCCGGCAAAACAGCACGCTACTTTCAATTAAAATAAACACTTTTCTGAGAAAAGGTAGTCTTTTCGTTGAACGTGATAAAAACCAAAAACTTTTCATTTAATGCAATCTCTTTTCTCAGTGTACGCTTCGATAATTTAACGAAATTAACGATATTGAAATACTTTAACCCCGTAAGCAACGAATATTCTTTAAAATGGTGTAAATGCTTTATCAAGGCAAGCATTGACAATTTCTGCGTGTAAAGAAGTCTAAAGGATATAACGAAAATAACATTAATCACAAAAATATACCTAATCTTCGTCAATCATAACTCTGGTATGTGTTCATCTTTCATCTAACATAACACCATGCCACTAATTACCAAAATATCTTTCACGATATATAATATAAGCATGTGCAGCAAAAAAACGAAAATATGTGATAAATAATGCAACACGGATTAAATAAATGTGGCAGATCGATACTATGATTAATATTTTACAACTGTGTCTGTTGTGCTTTTTGTTTCGAATATACATCATCATAAGTGTCAAACAGAAGAAGCGCCATCTTTGCGACCATTTCTGTACAACATATATTTAATGTATTTCCCACCTAATTCCTAACAACCCTCAATTTGTTGACTAAACAAATAGTTTTTGTTCAAATAAATTAATTAGATTTGTTGTAACCTATTAATTAATAGAAGCAACACAGTAATATGATGAAGTTTTTCTTGTTGGGTTAATTATAATTTAGGTTAGCTCAACAATAATGAATTGGCGCATAAATCAACGCTAAATACAGTCGCGAGCAAATGTTATAGGCACCCTAAATTTTGGGCGAATATCACAGTAAGAAATGAAAAAATAAAAACTTGTAAGTAATACATTATAAATATTTTAGTATTTTAAGGGATCTTATTAATTTGTTGCATATTAGAGTGTTTTTAGTACAGCTATAATACTTTTTAGATGGGAGGGGGGAAAGTGACTTCTCGAAGACTTGAAAATATATATAAAAAAATAATACATTTACAAAAGGTATCTATAAAGACTATTGTAACCATAAAGGCGATTATATAAACGTTAAAATAACTGTCACAAAAAAAATGCAAGAAACATGAAACCCATTAGTTTTGTCTAAGGTGCCTATAACATTTGCTCGCGACTGTATTGTCAAACCAAAACAAAAATGTTACGTAATGCAACGTATTTCATATTTTAATTAAACACTGTAACGGGTTCCCATGTTGTTTTGGCCAGCGCAAAAACGGTAGCACACTTTTATCAATCCAGATGCAATCATAAAATTCAGCAACTTTTCTAAATTTAAATCTATCTTTTATTTCCAATAATTAATGGAATCCTGAGCGACGCCTAATGTATAGTGCTACGATGCAGGTTTTTCTTAAGTAAGTTGCTGTTTTGTCAATTTTTCATCGCCTGTCATTTTTATCAAAACTAACTCTCTATGAGTATAGAGGTTCCCATTAGGGTAAAATAAAGAACAAAGAATGGTCAACAAACATTATAACAAATGATGATTTTCGAGAACGATAAGCTATCTATCAAACAGATAACGAAGAACGCATATCTGTCAATATTATCTTTTATATCCATTAGCCTTTTTTTCTTTTTTTGTAGGAAGAAACTGTTCGATTATTCTGAGTACCTTATACAATAATAGACATTGTATTTAAATATTCATTTTAACAGGACATATATATGCAAAGCAATTGCGGTTGCTTAAATATCCGCATATCTATTTTCAATGGAAAACCAGATTTCAAAAATAATCATTATATTTCTTTTTACCTCTTCAGGCTTGTAAACACATTACACTTTACCATTCAAATTATCTTGTCATTACTAATTTAAACAGATGACTTGGGCACACGTACTTAGTAAACTTAATCTCTTTTCAAATAGTGAATGTTTACTGCTTAAAATGAGATTGGAATATTTGATTGTTTGATCCTAAAGCCTATATATAATACAGGTTCAAGTGTTCGATTTTGATTTGGTCGCATACCTACTACAGAATATGCAGAATTATCACGAGGGTACCAAACATTTATCTTAGTAATTAAATATTTAAATACTTTAGACCTTTGGAATATAATTCCTCTAATAATAAAGCCAGTAGTGCATGTGATAATGCTCGAGTACATTTCAATTAGATATTTTGGGGAATATTATACAAGTATTACAGCAGTATAACACTATGAACACAAAGCGAAATGTGGTGGCGATTTTTGTGCGCAGAATCGTAAATCGCATCAATTCAATACGCCAGCGTTGTTATTGTATACGTTTTATAAATAAACAAAGTTTCTGTTGTTTATGTAATTTTTATATCTTTATCGTCTATGGACTATTAAATTATATATAATTTTATATGTGTATTTCTGTATAGTGTGCTTTTATTATTACAGTACTAAAAACATTGTCCCATAATTGCATATAGTTTGCCTTTATTATCCGTTAACCAATGGCTGGATTTATTTGGTATAAAATGTGTATAAGTTCTTACGATGAATGATACGAAAGCAAAACTGTAATTGCACCATAAGAACATATTGTAACGCTATAAAAGCAGCATACAGCCCGGTATAAAAAAAAAATTAAATATAATACTTTAACTAAATTATTTAATATCAAATTTTTAACATCGAAGTGTGATCTAATAAGTATGCCCTCTCAAATGCCACATGGCATATCGGGTGAGAATTTTCGATTGCTATGGTTTAGAGCCCGTTCTAACATTTAAAATGCGAATGGCTAGATAACGCCTTATAACTCTTCAGTAACACTCAGATGCCGTAGGAGCATGTTGCTTGTATGTTCTTACATATATAGGATATATTGGTATTTACAGTGTTTAGTGTAAGTGATATAGTGTGCATGAGACTCGGGTTCAGCAATTATTACGATCGACTTTGCACGACAAAGATAACATTTAAGTTCAAACAAATATGGTTTTATCGAATAAGAGATTCTAAATGTAGAGCAGTGAGAAAACAACGTAAATAAGAAAGTAAAAATCTCAGGTACGTAAAATGAGTTCGCTTATTGAATAACAATATGGTTTTTTGTTAGTAATACCACTTTTTGCAATATAAATTCATCATAAAAAAAATTAATACGACTAAAATTAACTTTAAAAATTCCCGCGCCTTCGGGACATTCATCTTTGTATCATTCTATGCTTAAAAGATGGGTAAATCAGAATGTCCAACAATTGAAAGTGAAAATTGCTGGATATTCGGTTCGTGCCGTGAATACATATTGACTAGTAACATTAGTACTACCACCTTATAAAAGTTTTTCCAGCAGTGGTCGCGAACTGTTCAGCGGTTATTTTTTTTTTAATTTAAATTTAAAAATAATTTTTAAATTTTGCCGAATGAAATTTCTTATAAGCATATTAAAATTTAGCTTAGAATTAAAATAATGTAAAATAATGCGTTTACTTTTAGGTTGATTTGGGCGGAATACCTTTGGAGGAATCAAATCAGCAGGCATCAGGGCAGCAGGTATGATCGGGACATCGAATGGGGCTCTCGTACCTCTAATCATGGAGAATGGTTCAGGACAGGAACATAATAACTCGGGAAAATCGTCGCTGGAGAAAATTACCCAACAAATATAGGTAAATTGTGGATAAAATTAATATGATAAACTTTGTTTAACAATGAACCTTCACTTTTAGATTAGAATTTTGAATAAATTGGATTCTATCAAAATAGTCGTTAAATTTTACAAAAATTAATCGAGACACGCCCGTCTCTCACGCAAGTTGGCTAGTGAATGTTTTGAATTGAAATTCCCCAACAGACTTCGATAGCGACTCAAGGGTTGCAAACTTCCTCAGAAAAATCCGTTAATTTCACCGAAGTGAGGGGAATATAAGATATTTTAATACATGAGAATGGCCATCTGACCGAATGGAACTATGGAATGTTTAAACTAAATTGAAATAAATAATTATTGTAAAATTATGGAATCACCTTACATTCATTATTAAATAAAGGTATGTGTGTGTATCATGAGAAAAAAAATTTTCAATACTTATTACTATATTAAATTAACAATCTTAAAATTAATTAGTGTACAAAGAGTATGCAACCTTGCACACACATCAATTTTTGGCGACAATACATTGTAAAAAAAATGTTCTTTTGGACTGAACTTTGATCTGTCAAAATTTGTTGTAAAAATATACTATTCAAATTCAAATCAAAAATTCAAATTGTTGTAAGATTATATTTTTTCAATTACTAACCTTGAGAAAGCTGAGTGTTCGTCACCGAAACGTCGCTTTTGTAAGATATGTTATAAGTGAATATATAACGCTGCTCAATTAGCCGTTTTCTTCCTCATTTTGGATTAATTTTTTCTATGACGCAAAATTATCGGGATTTCTACAGGGTGTTTCGTAACTTTGGTACAGCTTTCAAATTTTTTTTTTAAATACAATACTCCCAATATTACTGCATTTTAAAAGCGCCAGTAAATTTGAAAAAAAAAGAGATATAACATACTTTAGCGCTAACCTTATATACCAAGATATCTTTGATTTTCTAAAAATTATGTCGCATGAACTGTTTGATAAAAGCGATTGTAATTTAATTACCCCTTAGAATAAGTGAATCAGATTTTGAAATATCTTAGTACGGCGGACCTACTTATACCTGCAAGTATGTTTATAGTTGTATTCTAATATACTGGGTGTTCGTTATTAAAGCGCAAATTCAGTTAACTTCTAACGGGTATATCTTACTTTTTTTTAAATAGAATACCTGTATATGTTTACATCATTGAATTTCTATTAACAAGTGCTTCGATTTTTATTAAGCATATTCTATGTCTATCTGTTTTACTTTTCGAGTTATTATAGTTTTAATTAATTTTTCATTATCGCGATCATATTTGTAATCTTAGTAGGCAATGATTGTAAAAATGAAAGCCAGAAAATAAATATTTAATATAAAATCATAAAAACATCCAAAAATAAGCAAATAAATATAAGTAATCGTGCTTAATACATAAAAAAATAATTAGAACATCGGATTTTCGATATAATCGCCATTTTGTCTAACGCACATTTGCACATTTTCCGATGTATTGAAATTCAGCAGAATTAACTACATTATACGCAGAATGAGGTGGTGCTCCGTTATATTGAAACCACATTTACCCTCTTATATCAAGAGGTACAATCATCTAACAACTCTCTAAATTCATTGTCAAGAAAGTGTAGATAATAACGTGCTCCTGCAAGATTACTATAAAAAAAAGGATGGCCCTAAAAGTTTGTTTCGAATGATATCTCCCCATATGTCAACAGACCACTGCTACTGTTGATCTACTGCCCTGCTAGCATACGGATTAACTGTGTCATCCTAATGAAAATTATGGTGGTTAACGTGATAATTCCTCGAGAAGGCAGTTTCATCAGCAAATATATTGAAAAATCTTATTTCTCCTAGCTGTTTTTCTTGCTCCTATTAATAAAACATCAACTTTCGATAGAAATCACATTGATCTAGTTCTTGAACCAACTTTACTGATAATGGTAAGGATAAAATTTATTTTTGTTTAAAATGCGATGAAATTCCTGTTGCGCCTAATACGAGCGCCCGCATAGAAATGTTTGACGATTCAACAAACACTGTCTACTACTGAAATTCGCTTTCTTCGGTGGTTGCAGTCTTCCAGTCTTTTAAAAGAGAGCACATTAGGTTTCCTTCCAGCGTTTGGATGTTTTTGTCTGTACAGACGTGAACCAGAAAATAGTTTGTCACAATCTCCCAATACAGACACCACACTAACTAATTATTCTGTCAAAAACATTATTTTCCACAAATAATTTAATTACCTACACTAAACACGATTAAATGTCAAAAAAAAAACGACTATCATTGTAATTATATTAAAATCGTCACCTACTAAGAGTACAATTATGATAGTAACAATTAAAAATTGATCAAAACTGTAATAACTCGAAAAGTAGAAGAGATAGATATAGAGTATGCTTAATAAAAATCAAAGCACTTGTTAATATGAATTCAATGATATAAACAGACAAAGGTGTCCTATTTAAAAAAAAAATTTGAAGTTGAGTTTGCGTTTTAGTGACGAACACCTAGTATATTAAAATACAACTATAAACACACCTGCAAGTATAAGTAGGTCCGCACTAAGATATCTCAATATTTGATTCACTATAAGTCTACCACTAGTCTATAAGTGGCAAATTAAATTACAATCGCTTTTCTCAAACTGTGCAAGCGACATAATTTTTAGAAAATCAAAGATATCTTGGAAATTAATGAGTTTAGTGCTAAAGTATGTTATACTTTTTTTTTTTTTAATTTACTGGCGCTTTTAAAAATGCAATAATATTGGGGGTATTGTATTTAAAAAAAGAAATTTGAAGGCTGTACCGAGGTTACGAAACACCCTTTACAAATCGCGATAATTTTGCGTTATAGAAAAATTATAATCCAACAACAATTTATAAAAACTTCTTTTCCTGTCCTGTCACTGTTTACATGTTATAGAGGAACTCTTTGCTGATAAAACACCCTGTATATAGACTAAACGTTAATAAAATATTTAAAATTGAAACGATTTTTTCATCCGTCCGCTACCATCAAGAATATTAACCAAGGTTTGAAACCCGTTACCAATCTATGCTTTATTGTAGTAGAAATAGAACTAATGTTTTAGTTAAGTCTCCGATAGTCACTATGTGTAACAATTACAACGATATTTCGCATTTATGTGATATATATTAAGACACTTTTCGAAAAAAGAGAGTTGGGCTTCCGCCTGTAGGAAATAAATATATTATTATTAATATCCAAGACGATTGATTGATCAAACGGACAAGAAATTTACAAAATTATTTATATCTACCTGTACATCAAATATAATTTTCTTCCAAAGTACTTATTTTCAGAATGGGCTATAAACAAAAATTCATAATTTCTTATATTTCACGTCTTTTCTGTGACGCAACCTTAAAAAGCACAAAAAATAAAAGAGCGCACTTTTAACTCCGAAATATCGAATCCGCTGAAGTTGTAAAGGCTATTTAAAAAAAAATACTTCAATACATGATGTTTTCCTCTATTTAAAAGTTACATGCAAGTTTCAGCTTACGTTTTCACCTTCTCTGTTACCGGTCACGAATATTCTATCAAATTTTCGGGTCACGTCAATTTTTTTTTTTTGTATTATAGCTTATAATTTGTTCAACGAGTAGTACTCACTAAATTAAAAGGTTACCGATGACAGCAGCAAAATATTAAAATAATGAAAGACGTGTAAATAAAAAAAAATAGAAATCGACCTCTATTTTTTTTAACACATATGATCGCACGTGATTGCACCGTATTGGCCAATATTTGCAATTTGATTTGCACACTAAATAGAGATGTAACGCAAAATATATTCCAATTTTCTACTAACACGTTGCATGTTAATTTATTTCGAAACAGATGGAATTCAAAGCATTATCTATATACGCCAAAACGCACTGGTTATGTTTAGATATATCCTATCTGAGGGGAAGTAAGTCACCCCAAATGATAAATTTAGGCACAAGCGTGAAACTCCGGTAGAAATTAAAGAAACGGCACACGTGGTGCGTTGCACATAAGGTACTAACCCCCCGAAAACACGCGCATAGACCAACCTATAACCCCGCGCTGTACCTTTCGAATTAAGTGCATACAGAGGTAAGGGTGTCTTGTCTATTAATAGGCAAACAACGCACCCGGTATATAACTGACACACTTACGTATACGTTCGTCAGGATCCTTTGCGCGTATGTCCAACCCTACCGACTTAGTGACATAGCACGTGAGTGGTCCATGAATAATTTATCATGCCATACAAGGCACACGTTCAGTTGCGTTAAGGCGGATGCCGATTCCTATGCTGCTGCTAGCCCGACGATGGTGCGAAGGCATATCCTGTAAGAGAGGGCGATAGAGACATGTGGCGGAAATCGCCCGTGTTATTTTTTCAGTGCGTTGATAAAATGTCTGCTTTTGTTTATTTATAGATAGAAAAGAGAGTGCACCTCAGTAACAGGGAAACACCAAATAAGAGGGGTTATTTCGCCCCCGATAACTAGATGATTATAATTTAAGAAATCCAGATTGCTGACGAGGTTCTAAGCATTAGCCGATAAGTTCTAAAGTCTGATGTGATACACTAAGAAAAATGAGCTAAGTAAAGTGTTTACTTGATAAAAAATTATTTACCTACAATAGATAAAGTTTTACTTGGAACTATTCTCGTTAATTAATACCTGCAACTAAACCCAGTTTTCTGAATGCAAGTTGTTACTGTAAATAGTGCTTTTATTAACGGCTATTACACAGCGTACCTCACAATTTTGTGGTAGTTAACGTATTACTTATGACTACTGGTACTGTATCTAACTACAGCACATGGTTAGTAGAAGTAACAATAATGCTGATTGCTATTAAACTCATGTTTTTCTTAAATAGGTAACAACTTGCCACAACTATGATTATTTGAGTTTTGCTGCTACCCCGTGATTGTTTTACTATACCTGATTGGCTAATGCGGCGGAGTAATAAAATAGTCCCCGAGACTGCTACGCGCGCAAGCGCGGGCTAGCGTCAACTAAGAGTTACGGACGTGGGAAAAGGTCGTCGAAAAAGAGTGACCAAGGAGTACGGCCATTCTAGGCCAGTTGGAACGCAAATATATTAAAAATACCGGCTGGGTTAACTCAAGGCTCTATCCGTATAAAGAAGAAGTGCTGAGCCTATAAGCAATCGGATGTTTCAAGATTGTAGTTTTAAACCACGTGGTGGGATATTTGAATTCCCCATCATTGTGATGATATCTGCGCCCGCTGGTGAAGTTAAAGTGTGGATGCCGTCGCTAGGTGAGTGACAGTCCAAGTGCCACCTACAGTTAGGGATACCCCGATGAAGTAGCCGTTTTCGAGACGATCACCGGACATAACCGCAACGTACGCCAACAGAGGATCAACTCGCCGAGACAACGCCCAGTACAAAGAACCAACAGAAACGGCAAGTTTACCGCCTAGGTAAATTATTTCTTTGTTTGTTATTAGTTGTAACTTCAAAGCCATACTTCTCTTTGTCCTTTGTTTAGATTTCAATAATTTCAATAACTAAATAACGATTCAAGGGGGGTCCATTTACCTTATTTTTTATTATTGCTGTTGTTTTTCTTCATTATTAAGGAATATATTTTATGAGTCATTACGTTGTAAATTGTTTAAAAAAAAACTGTTGTTAGAGTGAAACAAATATCTTTCATTCATATCAGGTAGTCACTGTGTTTTTCCTATACAAAATAAAACTATTACTAATAATACTGCTTTTTATTTAAATTTATATTAAATATTCATTAAACTTCCTCGTTTCCTGCACTACCTACAGTTGAACAACAAATTTAAGGTAAGTATATTGTATATTTATAGCAAACCATTATCTTCTATATATCAGGTATTTAGTGAACGTGCATTAATGATACTCTTTCCTTATCACAAATAATCTAAATAACTTGTATTAATTATGAAGGAGTGATAGCTGTTATAGAATAGTTTACTCACTGCAATACATCTACTACTTGACAAGGGCAAATCTTTGCTTACTGCAACTACATATATTCTTTGGCTTAACTACTTCAGTTTAATTATCATAAGTTACCGGTATGAAGCAGACCGTAAGTAACTTAAATTGCTTCTTGTTAGTATCAGTGTTTAGGATCTCTTTTTTACTAGTACTAAGTAATCTGTGCTTTTGTCCCCTATTCAGCTGATTTTTTTTTTATTTACGATAATTGTATTTTTATTTGTGATTATTAATTTTTTTTCTCAGTGTACTCAGTGGCCCGCACGCAGTGGTTAATAAGAAGAAAGAATCTACAATTTCTATAAACTTCTCTCTAAACTATTTGCAGCAAAATAGTTTTTTTATTGTCACTATGCCTTCCTCAATAGCTTGCTAGTATATATTTATACAGGGCGATTCAAAAGCACCGGACCAACTTCTGAGAGGTGAAAAAGGAACATTCACTAGCTCTAAAAATGTGAATAACATCTATAAAAGCTTCCTTGTTACGATTTGTGGTCTTTCAAACATAAAATTTTTGCATATTATAGATTTTTGGTCATTCAAAACTACACTTGAGAGCAAAAAAAAAATTGACTCAAACCATACACTCCCAATAAGATGTCTCTGGTACAAAAACCAAAATATGGAAAAAACATTTTTTCTTTTAAAACCTGTAATATCTTTTATCAATACTTTGTATTAATATTATTGTGAACCTGGCAATGACTAAAGAAAACTTGATTACAGGATTGCCCTTTATATCCTGATGTCCCGGCACCCGGCCGATTTCTCTTATTCAACACTTTAAGGTGTCGATCTTCCGCGAGGACTGTTATCCGCGACGGACTTGGGCGATTCCGTTCTTCGAATGTCCCGGTGTCTCGGTAGCGACGAATAGTGTAATGGACTCTATATCTTGTCGCTCCTAATTTCTCTGCTATCACACGCACAGACTGTCCTTCCTCGTGTAATGTGACAATAGCTGATGGCTTTCCTTTCGGCATTTTTAAATATTATTTCCACAAACACCGCAATTGAAAAACCGTATCGTAACTGGTTTGCTAATAGTACGATATCAATTATTCCCTGCTATAGCGGGAGAGATATTAAGTCGATTTTTTGCTCTCAAGTTTTTATAATATGATCTTGTTTATTGCAGAAGATAAGTTTTACAACGGAAAAGAGTGTTTGGTAATGCAAAAATAAAAAATTAAATGTACCAAACTATTGCAAAGCTACCAAATTTTCTTAGCTGAAGAATTTCTTCATCTGGTCCTTGTTATCCAAGACCATTTTAAATTTGTATCTTTTGAATAATAAGAATTAAATATTGTTTTCTTTTTCTAATAGTTTTACATCATATTAACAGCCACACTATCGTTGCAGAAATACTACATCTGTAGCGAATAAGTAAAATGTATTGTTTTGACTCGAAATTCTCGAGTTCGTAGGTACTGCAAATTGTATACTTTTTATTGGCATATAAACTTTAGAATAGCCATGAGGAAACCTTGTTAAATATCACTAATAGGGACGACATTGCCTGTGGTATCGGAATATAATGAGTGTGGAACATATGCTCCATATATCTCTACGATGTTATTGAATTTGCGAATGTTACCGGGTATGCTATAAAAGCGGCGGTCGTGCTAAATGGAACGCGTAAATGGATTTTATGTTTAACCAACCCCCGTTATTAGATTTTTCAACTTCAAATTGCGTTTTACGATCGCATGGCATTCACAATGTCACGCATCAACAGTGTGAAAATTTCCTGGCAGCGATCAATTAAATACGCACCCTTACTTATTTCCTATACGAGATGATTGATTTTCTCTGAGAAATATATACGTCTTCACTTCGTTAAGGGAGGGTTTTAATTTACGTTGAATGTAATTATTCATTTTACTTCCACGGTATCGTATCTTCAATTAACGGCTGTAGGAGTAATTGATGCCCCAACAGAAGAAGCTATTATATACAAAATGTGTTCTTTGAAGTACATTGAAATTTGTGAAGGACGTCATAAAACGTGCTAAACCATTTTGCCCTATTTTACATATTTTATAATCGACTAATACACAGAGAAAAATAAAGAACTTATAATACATAGCTAATTGCAAGTAAACAACCGACCAGTTGGTGAATCACCGAGATTATTTATATGTTCATTTTCGATGTAGTAATACTTAAATTAAGTGATATATAAATAGTTGATTTAAATAAAAGGATATTTAAACTGACTAAACATTAGTTATAATAAGATAAATAATAACTTGTAAGGTAAAGTCAGGTAAGTGTGTAACCGGTGCAAGTGTGTAGTTTGGCTATATCTATTTTTAAAATTAAAATACGGATGTCCTCTGTCATATTACTAATGTACTAAACTTTATACTAGTTTTACAAATAAAAGTTCGCATCTCCTAACGTGTAATAACTTAGATATCTTGTAAATTTATCATACCTTATTAAAAAGGCATCAGTATAGTATTACATTCTTGGCCGAACTAAAGGATAATGTTGTTAATATATAAAATGCGGAACAGTTACACACTTGCCCCATTTTGCTGGGTAAGTGTGTAGTATCGACAGTGTTTAAAATTATTTTTTTTTTTCTAGTAAACCGTTGATAATTATAAAAAGGCGTATCTATTGAAGGCTTACAACTGGGCATATATTACGTCGTTCTATGTGTAAAATTTATCAAAATGTCTTATTATGTGAACAGTGTTACATTTTCTTCACACTATGCAATTTTTACTACACACTTACCTGACTGTACCTTATTCAAAACTGCTACGATTGTCTATATTAGCCGAAAAATGTTCAGAAAGATATTTTATTTGGATAAACAAACTAAAGTAAATAGATGAAACAAACAACGTCTGTCTTCGAAGTTTCTACATTGTTAGGCGTATTTACTTTTTGCATGCGCGCGCAGGAACTTACTCTGCACCAGTGTCGCCAGAGCTAGGGAAATTTCCCTAGATCTAGGGAATTTAGGTTGGTGCTAGGGAAAAAAGGATTTTTTACGAAATGCAGCTGTAACCTAGGGAATTATGCTATGCCACAATACTTCCAGTGTATATGTTGGGGATTCCCTTAACGTAGAAACTTTAAATATTGTGATTCATGTAAACAAACCTCAATGTACGGAAATTCCAAAGAGATTAGCATAACAGCTATAATCGCAACGCCAAAATAACGAGTAATTTTTATTTTGAAAAGCATCATTTCATTTCAAATTTATATATGTTGATGTTAATATCTAAAACCCCATTTAATTAATACCGAATTATGATTTAGTTAATTAAATAGTAGATTTTTATGGGCTGTAATAATGACCCGTACACCTATACTACACCCTACACCCTACATATTTTATGTGTTAAAACTTAGGGAAATTAAATAATTAAGATTGGAATTCCCATTGCCAGAAGTGATAAAATCATGTATTTATAATATTATTTATGAAACGCAGCTATTCCACAAATTTGGACAATTATGCAGATTTTCAAGAAATAAATATAACAAATTTGATGATTTGATCTTAAGTTGGGGTTTGGTTAGCTATGTCCAGGCAATGAATAATAGGGCCAATTTTCTTCAAGGAAACTGTAACAGCCCAACGTTACCAACAGATGTTGTTATTGTTTATTGCAGAGTTACAAGAAAATGAGATTGAAGCAGATTATTTTCAGCACGATAATGCTCCAGCACCTACTGCTCGACAAACCTCCCAATATATAATACAAAGATGGCCACCAAGATCGCCTGATGTAACACCATTAGATTGCTTCATATTTGACTATCTAAAAAATAGGATCTATAGAAACCGCACGCATACCATAGAAGAAGAGATGCCATTATCAATGCAGTACAGAGTATAACTGCCCAACAACTAATCAATGTCTTCGAAAGCATGAAATGAAGAGTAGACGCTGGCATTAATACTCATGGTGGACATTTTGAACACGCTCTTTAAACAATTTTTAAGTTTTGTCACTTAATAATTATACTAAATGTAAGTTATAATATAAAGTAATGGAATTTATTATTGATATGCATGTAATAAATTATACTTAAATTTAGTTAATTATGGCTAACATAAGAATCCCTTCGGAGTAATAAATTTCTATATATACATGCCTGTAAAATAAAACCCGAGTTATTAAACATATTTATGAGATTATGAGTATTGTTTAAAATATTTAGGGAAAAATAGGGAAATGTTCTGCAAAGGTCTAGGGAAGTAAAAAAGAATTCCCCTGATAACACTGCTCTCCACTATCATTCCCAAATTCAGTGCTTACTCCGTTGTTAAAGTTGGTGGCTCTTATTAGTTGTGTAGGAAGGAAAGTATTCACGGCAAAAGTAGATAATGCTATCAATAGCTTATTGTAAGATTGGGCTATCTCATTTAACAGACGATCTTAAAAGTAAGTGACAAGGTAAAGAACTAAAAAGTAAAATAATCTAAATGAATTGACTTTTAAAGAAAAAGTTGGATGCAGGAAGAAATATTTAACCATCGATGACCATGGCAATTAACTATGTATTAAAGAACTATGATGACCATGTATGGACTTTTAAACCGTATTGGTTATGGATGAAGTAGATTTAAAGTTAAGGAAATTTGGTAATATTTCTTTAAGTTAGGATTTTCAAAACCTAATATAATCAAGCATTAAAGTTATCTTTCTTTGAAAAATAAATATAATCCATGTTCTTTTATAATGGTTGTATTTTGTTTATATAGCACACTAATTTTACTGTTCGTACGTTTAGAGAGGCTTTAAATGAAGGCATACATTTTAGGACTTGCTCTGGTTATTAAATAATATTATAATTGCGAAATCTACATTGCCATCAGTATCCGGACGTGACAGAAATGTAATAAACATTAAAATTGCTGACTTCTGACTTAACAGCAATATTTCATTAACATTCAACTTGTACGAAGAGACAGAAGATAAAATTAAGAAGTTATCTCCTAGTAAAAGTGAGGTAAGATATATGTGGTAAACTTCTTTCATAGTATAAGAAGTAACACTAAAATTACGAATATTGTAACTTGTGACGCTATAAAAGATAATACAAATATCTACCCGTTAGTTTAATTAGTTTAGTTGATAAAGCATTTGTTGTTAAATTGAAACCTTTTTAATGTAAAACGGTTGTATAAATTTCTATTTAATGGCTTTATGTCTTCTACTTATTTCTAGTATTTAGGAATCACACATTATCATACATTTATTAATATAAGCTGTATTATGCATCTGTGCCTACAGATAATCTTATAGGCGCTATAGCGCCATTAGTGTTATCCCAATGGAGTATTTTTAACTAATATAATATAGAAAATAAATAAATAGATCTACATTCACTAGAATCTAGATGACACCTAATCTTCTAGTTTTAAAAGTTCTATTTGTGTAGTCGAATCAGTCAGAAAGAAGGATAAATATGTCTGAATAAATTTGTAAGACGCTAAAGAGTCGAATTATAATAAATAAAATGATTACTTTTTTATATGAAATATCTAAAAAATAGTATTTATGTGTTATTTAATGTTAAAAATCTAAATAATGCTTGTATTTTGGTTTTCTGAGATTTTAGCAAAGTATCATCTTAAAAAAGGTAGGGAACTTTACCCACATAAAAATGTAAACACGCATGTAAAACTTGGGGCATATTCTACGTGTTTTAGGGAAAACTGGTAAGTACCCTATGACTGGGGTAATTTTGCAAGATGAATGTGTTTTTGGGTAAAAGTACATCAAAATACTGTGTAAAGCTAATGGAATAGAGGGATTCTTTACTTTCTCAAGAAAAAATACTATAATGTAAGGTAATTTTCACTAAGCATGGGATTTTTACCCGTAGTAGGTGTAAAATCCCCTAATATAATCGATCTACTTAATATAAATGGGGTTTACCATATGTAAAAAATAATGAAATTGAATTGAACAATTTAATATACGTCATAATGAATATATTTTGCGGATACTTATTACCTATTTGAGTTCTAACATATTCCGTTCTCTATAATATGTAATATAAACTAAAACAACGGCCCGTTACCTCCATAACAGGCCGTTGTTTTAGCTTATATTACCTATTTGCTGTAAAAAATATCAA
This sequence comes from Protaetia brevitarsis, assembly GCA_004143645.1. Classification (NCBI taxonomy): domain Eukaryota; kingdom Metazoa; phylum Arthropoda; class Insecta; order Coleoptera; family Scarabaeidae; genus Protaetia; species Protaetia brevitarsis. The sequence continues at coordinate 2,442,703 of RXPK01000065.1, forward strand.
AACTATACTATCTATTTTGCACACAAAAAATAATGGTAATTTTTCTTGGTAAAAATCACTATTTTTGATAATTTTCCGCATTGAATGGGAGTAAATGTACAGAAACTGAAGGAAAATGTCGAAATGTTAATGATTTTTCCATAATATAAGTATTTTACATACATATAGGAAAATTTCTGTTTCTTAGAAAAAATCTGTGACATTGTAATATTACCAGGAAAAATATTAATATCTCTTAGAAAAACTTAAAATTTCTTACAATTTGGAAAATCAGTCACAAATATAGTAATTTTCAAGTGATAAGGAAATAAGCAAGCCGCGCATGTGTTAACTTAGAATGTTCTTCTTCAAGTCAGACGTATAGGCAGAAATAACAGCATGGTGTTCGGCCAGTGGTTCAGTTTTCTACGTCTATTATAGATACTGTTAGATTGTTCTTTAAAAGGTGTGTTTTTATAAATTGAAATAAATTTCCACAATGAATCCATCAGATTTAGGACCATTCAATTCTTGCTTTTTCAATAGACAGTGGGGAGGGATAAAAAAAAAAGGTTGTCTAATATCATCAAAGGACATCGTGAAAAGAGTAATCACACAACAACAAAAAAATCAGAATCATCCTATTCTGAATCCGAATCTAATAATCGGAATCATCCCAATATTTCAATAATCGGAAGCAACGAATATTTTAATATCGGAAACTCACAACACTAACCTGTATGCAATTAAACAAATAATTTGGTTATTAGATTTATTTGAAACAACATTAACCTATTGTTAATTTATCTAAGGGTTTCCATTGAAGTAAAAATAAATATCGCATTTTATTTTCTTATAACAGTTTTCTCCCCATAGAGAATAGCATATACCGCAGGAGCCATCCAAACTCCAAACAGCTAGATACGTTGTTATATGCATGAAGCGCACGCTTCTGTTCGTAGTTGATGTGGCTCGTACAGTATGTTAACCATTTATACGTAGTACAGAAATTGACGCATTCAAGATAGATAGCGCCTCACTTATTTCATTCCAGTAACAGAACATATTTAGCACATATTAATCTACTACTTTACTAGATAAACATCTAAGAGGAGCTGTGATCATTAAAAGGGCGACTCCCTCCTTTCATTGAACCACGCTGGCGGGTGTGATTTTTACGATGCACACTTCGAGTATTTTTATCATAGAATCGGCGAACTGATATATGCTATTAATAGAATAATCAATCCAATCGTAGACATAAATCAAAAATCACGGCGGACGTAGGATGGAGCCCTGCAGTACGCCCGTAGCAATATAAATTACCAAGAAACCTGTAGTGGTATTAGGAGTAAAAGGAGTAATAAAAATAAAGAAATTAATCATTAATACACCACGGATGCTGGAACATTAACTCCATTAAAACAACAGCTAGAATGTATACGGACACAGAAAAATACTGGTCGTTATATCAATAATCTACATTTATTGAGTGAAGTTTCGTTAACAGAACGAAATGTGTCACTGTTATGATCAAATATTTACAATCGTTTATTAAGCAATAACAAGATTCATTAGTGAAATATATAATAATAAATATAATATTTGTTATGGTAACCATATTTTCATAGGTTCAATAAATATTTTTATTAATAATACGAATATGAATGCATATACATTGTTATTTTTACCTACAATTTTCGTAAAATTGTTCACTATATTAACGCAATAAAGTATTAAATGATATCCTCTCCGTTATTTTAATGGTTTGCAATTTATTGCAAGAACGAACAGATAATATAGCTTAATGAAAAGTGAACGTCTTATTAGCTAACGCATTTATTAAATATATACAGGGCGTATCAAATGAAAAAAGTGAATTTTGCTTGGGTGTTAACTACACGACATATAAACCACAAACCCACCGAAACCGGATTTCATCATTAAAGAATAAAAAAAAGTAAAATTTAGAGCAAAAAAGTAAAATTTAGAGCCAAAAATTCTTTAGTCCGGGCCTGATGCAAGGAAACGTCATGTTAAGCACCCGCTAAACGTGGTATTATGTATAAATACATTGCATTCATTTAGTATTATTCTTAATGGTATGCTATGCTGCGTAAGTTCAGTTAACGTCATTCTAAATAAATAAAGGCCCTTGTAAAAATAGCAAAACTGAGGCATTTTAAATTTCTACTTTTTATAAAATAAACATTCCGTTTTTGTTAAGGTTCGTTCGTTCGTTCGAGATTCACCGGATATGCGACTTCAGTAGTTACCAAAAACGTAAATATTTTTCTTTTGCTTTGTCGAATCGAGAGTTAGTTGTTAATAAACGGTACCACATGAATCTGAGTTATTTCTTTTGGATTTCTTTAATCATATAACGCAAAATGAATTGAATCGAATTACACAGAAATAAATGTAGGTACAGAAAATTTGCAAACACGCCTTTTTACTATGATATTGCGCGAAAATGAATCTATACATTCCCGCGCTTTTGCCGATGCATCAAGCTTCGATTTTCTTTATATGAAATCATGATGGTCCTGAAAAGGATTGTTTTTTCGAGACGGGAAGAAGTTAAATAAAATGTTGAAAGTGGCTTGCACTCCAAACGGCGATTCACACAAAACTAACAGCGGTAATGGCTGAATGATAATGGTATGTGGGGGAATACTCGGGACAGCATTTAGATTGGGCACAGGAGCGGCTCTAGCCCACGGCATGTACAAAATATTTTTTTTTCTCGTTAATGCTTACAGATGCATTAAGAGTTTTTGATCGTATATGATTACAGCTGCTACATATTATTATATTTACCTCTAAATCTGATACACCCTGTATATAAAAGAAGACAACGACTAGAAATCTGAATTGCAGTTATTTCATTTCTTATTAGCATTTCTATAATAACGTATATCCACAAGTTCAATGAAACCGTTCATTATATCAATAAAGTATCAAAAAAAGTATTTGTCTTGCGCAATAATATTTTGAATGCACGTGTTGAATCACGTAGGCAGGTGCAACGCAATAAAGTATTAAATAATACTTTCTTCATTAATACAATATTTGGAATTATTGCAATAACGAAAAGATAGCATACCTTAATGAAAGTGAATGTGCGACAGTGATTGAATTACTTATGCCGCGGTCGCTGACTGAGTGAAAGTTTGGCGTGTGGCCCTTAGAGGGCGTGCATCTAAACTCGTGATCTCTTAGGACGAAATCGAGAATAACACAGAGACACGACACTGAACAATATGTATTTGATCTTGGAGGAATGCTAAAGTCGCTTGGTAGGCAGAAACTCACATTGTTATTCCCTTTTCTGGAGGTATGGTGATTCCTCCTCCACAAGGGACCATGAAAAAGAAAATATCATGGTGGCATTTTTATGGTTTCCACTCATCAGTGAATTAAGTGAATGCAATGTGATCATCGCATCAATAAATTAAGTTCGTTATTTTGATTAGAAGTTTATTCTATAACTAAAATTTATTAGGATTATGAATAACATACATTAAGTCAACCATTTGCGATTAGTATATCAACAAATATTGTTTATTGTATTGATGCCTTTCTTCATTCTTCTACTGGGGTTTACACATAAAATTTATAACTCACGCTCATTCAGTAAACCAAATAAAGTTGTTAAAACAAAACTGGTGTTCGTTATAACAATAACATATTTCATTGAGCCAATCAAACTATACCCTTTTATTTTCAATGATTTTGATTTCATTAATACAATGAATATTTTATTAGTCATTAAACTTCGTCGTTATTTGGTTCTTTGGGCCAATTTTAGTGCATAATTTCATGTGAACAATGATTTATTTCATTTTTGCTTCAGTGGAAGTGGGCGTTGGAGATTTTATTCTATTGATTTTTTTCCCCCACATGTGAAATAAAAAGAACCTTCAATAGCTCAATTCAGAATGCTAACACCCATATGGAGACGTGTAACCGAAATGGTTAAAAACCCACACAATCCCACAAAAAAAAAAACAGAACATTGCAACCGCATCACTCTGGCGGCCTAAATAATAAAACCTCTCAGATTGCACTACTCCCTTAAAGTTAACTTGTAATACGATCTTAAACTCTTTAGCTAAGTTTAAGGAAAGCATTTCCGTTGATCACGGGGACCTCTTTCGTCTCTGTCGAATAATCAATGCCGCCTCGCAGTCCCATTTATCAACTCCGTCTCGACCGCGTCGACTGCAGCGCCGCGCGGCCGAACCCTAACTGAAAATCACTGAAAGGTGTATGCACGGCGAACCTCCGAGCTAGGTATATAGGTGCTGTCAGAAACACGGGGTAGACGCGCGATAGGATTAAATCTCCGGCAAAAAAGAGATCCGTGTCTAGACCAGTAACGAGAAGAGGAAGCGGAAGAAGGAAAAACAAGGTCCTAATGACGTGACGTGTATCTCTGAGATGAAGAAAAAAATTATAAGATACATTGCTGTGGATATAAAATATAGATAAAGGTGTAAGAACAACGTGGAAGCATTAAAGCAGCAAAATTATAAAGATAAAGTATACGCAAAAGGCATATTTTAATGAGGATACTGGCCAAAATAGCCACCCTCCTCTACGAATTTGAGGCAATTTTGTGCCCCTAAAACCGAATACTCACAAGCAAGATTGCTAAGGTAGTGATAATTTCCATAGAAGTTTTACGTCTGAAAGTAATATTACAACGAAAAATTCAATATTTCACATTTTTCAGGAAAATATCGTCGAAATGGGAGTCCTTTGGTAGAATTCATTTAATCGAAATTTTTACTTTTATGAAATCTAAAAACATGTTGGAAGCCTTTTTTATATCCCTGTTTAGGTTCGAATATTTACTTAACTTTTAGAACTAGTTTCTGCCGTTAGGTAGTGCGCAGCTTGAATCGTCACACAGTGTACCTTGAAGTGGTTAAATGTTATTGTTAGGTTATGTAATAAAAAAATAGAAATGTTTAAATTAAAATAGGAAAGTTAAGAATATTTAGTAATCAGAAAATTTAAAAATTGAAGCGGAAAGGGTAGTAGGAAATATAAAAATGCGAAAAGGAAAGTGAAAAATTGTTTCTTTTTCGTTTTCATAATTTTCCACTTTCATATTTTCATATTCATCTTCTTCAAATTTTTCAATTCTTGAGTATACCTAAGCATTATTAATTTTACGATTTTAGTTAACTACATAACAAAGATCATTCTAACTGAGGATGTCCTAACAGCTGAAATTATTCCTAAAATAAATTAATAATCAAACCAATAAAGTAAAAAAAAAATTCAACAAGTATTCAAATTTCATATAATTTTCAAAATGGGCATTTACAAACTTATCTACATTTTTACTATGTTTATGTCACATAATACATAATAAGCCAAGTTTACTTCAATGATTTTGATAACCATCAACATTTTTTTTAATTTGAAAAGAATACTTTTCTAAAATTTAAAACTCGTGTAAAATTTATATGGTAGTCAAAATATACTTAATTTAAGTTCACGAAATATTATGTGACAAATCCAAGACTGCCGTTTCATAAAAAGAATGTAAGTGCAAAACAACTGTTAGCCCAGTAATCAAAAAGACAAACAAAATGTAAATTTCAGTCAATTATGTTAACACAAAATTAAGAATTGTTACCACTTATAAATTAAGTAAGAATATTTAAGTAAACGCATTGTTGGAAACAGTGGCAGCTCGTGAGATATGAAAAAGGGTGGGCACAAAATAAGAACTTGCCTATTTTTTGTACATAAAATCCATTCTCCTATTTTTCATACTGGAAAAGACATCTATGACTTTGTTGTAAAAATGCGTTCAGTCGATCTTCTGATATTGTGCTTCTCAGAAAAGTTTTAATGCGTTTGAGGGTGGACTAACATCGTTCACATTCTGCTGTCGACATGGGGGTTGTAAAAATAATATCCAACAGTTTACATGTTTCCGTCAAAAATTTTTTTAAAGTTGTGTGTTATGAACACTAAAAGTGGCAAAACACTACCTACATCTACGTCACACATGTCCATGCGCACATAAATTACTTAAAGTTCACTTTTCAATTTTACGCTGTCCAACATAGGATAAGATTTCACAGTTTTTTATACACACAATTAACCGACACAAAATATGACGATTTTTTTTCAACATCTTCGTTGTATTTAATTTTATATCGCAAATAAACACTGTCTGACTATTCACGTGTGTCCACTCTGCCTAGAACATTAAAATCCAGGCATGCATTGATGTGAGAAACGGAATTTTCGTGTTTCTTTGCCCTCTCCGCGATATGCTTTAAATCATTTAACCCTTGTTTATTCCACGCACTGACCTCTTTCTTATAAATTAAGCAGATAAAACAAAATAATCTATTTGTTAGTGAACATCCGCACATCCACTCATATTTTTCATTTATATTTTTATTGAATACTCCATTGTAAGTTCGAGTTTTACTTGGGGAAGTGTAGTTTATTTGAAGATCAGGAATAGGCCTTCCTTTCTTCTTAATTAAAACTTTTTCCTCAAATGAAAGCCGATTTTTTTTTAAAAGATTTTGCACTCAATTAACTTCCATCATTAATAATAAATGTCACTTCAAGCCTTTGAAATCACACAGGCGCAGTACGCGTTGAAAACGATACAGTCACAACGAATGCAAGACGTTAACTGGAGAAACGAAATTGCGTGCCCCAAGCAACCACATAAGCGCAGATGGCGAAGATAAACGAAGCCGCCCGATTCATACTCGAAATAGGTACATCGGAAATAGTGCCCCGGAACATAGTTTTGAGCGTACACATATGCGCTAGCGTCTATGGTGCGAAAGGAATCTTGGATAGCATCGTTATAAAAATACGTAAAAATAATAAAATAAAATAATGTGCTGAATTACATGTCAATTTCTTTTTGTGTTTATCTTGGTGGTTAGGTGGGCACGTAGTACCAGCCGCTATTGGTTGGAAATAATAAACCAGGCTTTTAAAACTATATATATTTTCTTTTTTCTGTTTTCTATATTTGTTACGTTCATCATATATACAGGATGGGGCGTCTAAACCGTCAGTTAGCGGAATATTGGGAATTATTACTAGTTGAATTCTGACAATTTGTTTATGGGGGTTTTTGGTACTGATCTTTCAAATAAAAATATTGCCAACACTGAACTAATTCCAGTTATACCGGAAACGAATGTCAACTTGCTTATTTTAAATGGAACACCGTGTATATTATTTCATTTTCTGATAGCTCACATTATAATAAATAAGTTCCATTAAGGCTTCCCTATACCTATCTTTGATAGTTTTCGCGAAAAACAGATTTTTAGTGAATTTTGACCGTTTTATCGACAACGGAATAAAAAATCAATAACAGAGGAAGTGCTTCAAATAAAAGGTTGAAATTTACTAGTAAAACAGTCAGTACGTTTATAGTATTGTGTAAAGTTAAAATAATTGTAAAAGTAATAATACAGGTGACACAAAAGGTTGTTGACCTATATTAACCCTTAAACGCAATATCTCACTTATTTTAAATGGAACAGCCTGTATATTATTAATGCATATGATTTGTATGATTATTCTCTATAAGATATAATTAGCATTCCCTATATCTATTTCTAATAGTTTATAAGTTATTTGAGTTTTAAAACAGGCTGTGGAACTATTTGACATTCCTTAATAGTAACATCAAATCTCTAGTTTCAAATCGACGAGTGATAATGGGTGATTTAGGCTTTTCTAACGAAGATATTTTAAATGTGATTATTATTTATGGCGAATGCAATCGGATTGTCGATCGAAATAATAATAATGCTTAAATCACAGAACCTGTTTACAAAAGTGTGGGCTAGGTTTGGAAAAAAAGTAATTTGAACATAATAATTACATTAAATTAACTGCAATTGTGGTTAGCGTAATCCCTATTTCTTAATAATATTCACTTTGTTAATTGAAGAGTACTTATTGTTTAAGTGAAATTAATGGGTTTGTTAAATTAATAAACTAGAAGTAACAAAATAATATGATCGCTTTTTATACCAATTATTTTCTTCCTGCATGTTAGAATCACGTGATGGGGTGATCTAAGATACAGGTGGCTACTCGCTATTTCATTGGCCAGAAATAAGTTTTGACTCCCAACCAACTGTATATTTCGCCCAAATATATAGTTATTCCTCCGAAGTAACAAATTTGTTTGAGCTAACAAATTACCAATGTTATTTCAACAATATGAAAGTAATTGATCCAATCCAACATTTTTACCAAGTTGAACTATATTATTGTGTTAAGACCATACGGAACTAAATAATTTGTTTGAATATATTAAACTTTCTAACCAAATATTTTGTTTCAGTCAATAGTGTACATATTTTGCATATATTTGAAACAACAAAGGGCATGTTTGTTTAAAAAAAAATATGCTTAACAAAATATATTTGGTTGGTTTAAATATAGGTTTTTTCTTCTTCTAATTTCTTACATTTTTTGTAATAATTTTGTGTATTTTAGAATGTTATTATGGATCCACTATTGAGAATCAAACAGTCTGTTCAGAAGTCTTAAGATTCTTCCTAAATATGTTTAAGTATAGTTATTATACATTGTATTGCATGTAACAAATTCCAAAATGGTTTAAGAGTGTCTAGGAAAACTAAAAAAAAGTAAGCAAAAGTAGAAGGAAATAAAATAACGTGCAATCTTCTTTTCGTACAAATGGCTGGAGTACCATGTTTAGAGCTGAAACACTTTTATCTAATAAACAAAATATTGCGGCAAATTTTTAAGAAGTAAGGCAAACTAAAACACTCATGGCAACCTATAATCAGAAGATATGTAGGTATAAATGAGCAAACCTAAGTAAGAAAAGGAGTTAAGAACCTGCCATTGACAACACCTAGGGTAGCTACTCAGCAAATCAAATTTTGGGCAAATAAGAAGCTGACCCCTCTTAATTCCATTCAATAGGATACTGAGCTACCTTAAGGGTCTGAACTTGTCGGATGAACTCTAAGATAACATCCGCTTTACAATAGACCCTAATGGTGGCAGTGGACGGGAATATTACTAAACTACCCTAAGTAAAAATAAAATATATATATAATGGATAAATTGACTACTGATGAACACTACTACAAAATTAATAAACATTTCATATGTAAAATATCTTTTATTGTTGAAAAATTCTCTATACCGCTGTTCTAATTTAGTTATAAAATTATAAACATATAAATGGAAAATAAAAATCTGTAGATTTTAAATTAGATTTATTTCTGCTGCTCATTGTGTTCTTAGAGATATCATATAGCGATACATGATATCTACGAAAAACAATTGACGTTATTGATTATTTCGTGTTTAGTTAATTAGAAAGAAATATACTACTTTCAATTATCTCATTCTCACATCATTCCTACAAGAACCTATTACTATTTTTCATTGTAAGCAATTTGAATTTTCCTGCAACGAGAAACCCAAGATCATAGGTTTTAAGCTGTGAAAATCTATATGTGTATAGAAAATAGTGTTGGGAATCGAAACCATAGAAATAGAGAGGGGAGAACACGCTTCGACCAGTGGGCATCCTATTTTAGAGCGACGAACTAATTCATTGCCAAAACTAATTGTGTATTTTAGCAAGTTTTTCGTATTTTTATTTCATTTAAGCTTGATCAAGATGTCTACTACCCGAAGGCTTAAACCTAAAGGTGTTTTTTTTCATATGTAAGCATATGATGAATCGACAAAATTCTCTCTACTTTTGGTAAATTATAGCGATATATAACAAAGATATTGTTATTGGATGTTTTGGGTAAGGATTGAAGTGCTTTCATTTGGTCGAAAAACAAATTGGTTTGTTCGAAACATTTCAAAGAAGAAGACTTATTATAAAAGCAGACTATATAAAGAATAATTGCAGTACAATCAACTTAAATTTTTGCTACAGCCTAGCGATAGCAAAGACACCAGTCTTACAATTGCTGTACTTTCATCGTGGAGTTTGGTGGTTGAATCATTGAAACATAAACAGCATCCTTTAAAAAGAAAACTGAGGTATTATTTCGTTTTAGTTATTGTTTGCCCAATACATACAACACTTTTTATTATAGGGTGAATCGATATAAATGCTCAGCATCTTCTCGTGGACTTCTATAAGGTAATTATAATATCACTCATTTCGTTTGCATTTTCCTAGTGTAAATATTAAAAAAACAAAAAAAAAAGGAAACGCTGTGAGCTTTATATGTCGTCTGTTTTAGCAGGCACATGACAACAACTTGGAAGCAACTTTACAACAGGTAGAAGTAGTGGTGGTAGGATAGTGATGCTAAGCGTGATAAAATTACATTTGTGAAACCGTTTCGCACTTGCATACAAATTTTACGATTTTCTAACATATAAAATGAATTTCAAATGGAATAGGTACATTTACATTTTGTAAATATAATTGGATGCAGGTTTATATTTATTTCTATATTTTATTATTTTTTTTTCAATTAAGCATTTCATGAGTGCAAAAATATTTATACTATGTCAATATGTATAATATATATAATATAAATACACTTAACCGCAAAATTAACGCACCACTCTGACTTTTGGTTTTATTTCAAGAAATATTATATATTTTCCGATTCATTAATATTAGTTATAATAATTTGTTCATTATTACGCCTTTTGTAGGTTTTTGTCTGTCTTTATTCTTTATTTAATTTTGAAATCATAGCAGCTTTTCATGAGGGGCTTGTTTTTCAAGTAAATAAGCCTCACTTCTAAATAAAAGTAGGCATTGTTTTTTAATGTTTTTACCAATTGATAAGATAACTGTCATTCGTGGAATACATATGTTTGCGATGGAACGTGCTAGACGAAATTTAAATCATGATGAATGTGTTCAAATTGTAACTTTGTCCAATGAAGGACTAACAAATCGCGAACTTGGTAGAAGATTTGGCGTGGCTCATACAACGGTCGGTAGGGTTCTGCACAGATTTGTAGAGGACCAACGATTACGGTAGACGACGTGGCCAAGGCAGCCACGAGCTACAAATGCGGTGGAGGATCGATTTTTGATGCTTCGAGCACTTAGGGGAACGGTTCACTACTGCACGTAGCCTCCAAATACAACTAAGCGCGGTTCATGGCACTGCTGTTAGTCAAGATACATAAGAAGAAGACTTCGTACTCAAAATTTACGACCTCGGGCAGCAGCTACTGGTCCCAGATTATCTGCAACCACGAAGAAACAGATTGGCTTTTGCAAGAAGGCATGTGGATTGGGAAATCCATCATTGGGAGCAGGTGTTATTTACGGATGAGTCACGGTTTTGCCTTGTAAGTTCTGATCGTCGTCCAAGAGTGTACAGAAGGCCAAATGAAAGATATTCCGCATGTAACATTCGAGAAACACATTATAACGGAGGCGGTTCAGTAATGGTATGGGGTGGAATATCTTAACAGCTCGCACGGAACTTTTTATCGTTGATGGTGGACGTCTGAATTCTGAACGATACATAACAGACATTTTAGAACCTTTTGTGATACCTTTTGCACCTTACATTGGCGATGGGTTCATTCTTATGCAGGATAATGCGAGGCCACATGCGGCACATATTTGTTACTGAATATTTAAATTACGTTAATATTCAAATCCTCGAGTGGCCAGCCTGTAGTCCAGACCTGAACCCAATCGAGCATCTTTGGGACATAATGGACGGAGGATTAGAAGTCAGCATCCACAACCTAACAGCTTAGACGAGCTGCGACAAAGTCTTATTCGCGTATGGGACGATATCCTCAAGAAACCATCAGATCTCTAATTGAAAGTATGCCACGACGATGTCAGGCTACAATAACAGCCAGAGGTGGTAACACTAGTTACTGATAACCTAAATACGGTTCAAAAGAAGTTATCTTTGTGTTCGTAATAATAATGATCATTTTACATGATTTTGTTAAAGAAGTCATATTTTCAGTTTTTGTTTATTTCCTACAATTCATTTAAGTCAAACTTATTGTTATTATCGAAATAATTCTGTTTGTGTATTCTATTCTTAATATGTTTTTCAAAATGTATGATAATTTTGACTGTAATTATAATAAATCGAAATATATAAGTGGTGCGTTAATTTTGCGGTTAAGTGTAGTTCTGCTGTACAACCGCCGACATTATTATTTAGCACTCGAACGAATGATTTGACGCTGTGATGGTGCTAAATATTAATGTCGGCGACTGTACATAGAGAATGAATAAAGTACCTGTGCTACTATTTCTCTTGCTTGAATATGTGTATACCTATTCAAATTAAATTTTGCCCCTAGCATGGACCTTCAAACTGGCTGCCTTCAAAATTAGAAGTTTCGCGCATCTTGAAACGAGCTCTTCCCACTCTATTTCTATGATCGAAACCGGTTTTGTGTGTGGCCCTTAATCATTTTCAAAATAAAAACCGGTTCATAAATCGGTTTTCAAACCTGGTTCAAAAATCCTCTTTTAAAATCAGTTTTGAAACGGTTACGATTTTTTCGTATACCTATTATGCTATTTTAAGAGGTATGTAAGTTTGCAGTTATAGTTGTAAATTTTTTAAAGAACATTATGTCATTTTCAGACATAATCGTGAATAACATTTGTTTAAAAGAATAATATTTACAATGTTTGGTATGTGTCAAGATTTATTGTTGTGTTGTCATTTATTGCGTATTAGCAATATATTTTTGTATATTGTACATATCTAAACTTCTAAGATGTTGACGTTAATAATTATTATTTCTCATTTTAAAACCAATTTTAAAAACAAATTTTACTGAAAGCCGATTAACCGGTTTTAGTGGAACCGGGTTTTAGGAAAAATCGGCTGGGTTTTTGATATCTGACGATTTCTGTAGCACTAATAGAAAAAAATATCAACATTTCAGGATACTTGATTTTTTTGTCATTTGTTTTTAAATTACGTCCGACCGCATTTTAAAGTGGGAACTTATATATTTCATTCTATCATTTGATAAAAGATTTCTTTTTACCACAACATTTTTGTCTTCTTTAAAATTTAATTTTTTGAACTTGCATTAAATATATTTAATGGTGGAATTCTATGCATATCTGTAGCGTCTATAAGATTATCTGTAAGACTGTAAGCATGCATTACGAAAGCCTACACTTACAGACTTACAGATAACCTTGCAGATATTCAAAGAATTTCACAATTAACTTGGTTATAATTGACTGACTGGTAATAATGGATAAGTTGGATTTGGAAATAACACAGGAAGAAATTCTGACGTGTAATTTTGGCTAGCGTATTGGGTGTTTTAGTGTCGAAAAATATACACTTTGTCTTATCTTAAACACTAGAAATTGATTAATTCTTTGCCAGGGCACGAGTAAACTCGTATTATATGTGTTGCTGTAAGCATAAACTACAGCTACGCATAGACCAATCCCATAGCGGGATAGGGGGAGGAAAGGTTGGAATGGTAACAGACAAAAAGCAATAAACTAGAAAGTATATTATGTCCTGTTACATTTAAAATTAGTAAAATTTTATTTTGAATTGCTTTTACTAGTAGGTATAATATTTCATTTATGTTATAAGATGATTAGTTTTCTGACCCGTAGCAAACACGTTAAAACATATTCTATCAGTACAGAAATTGCTGTGAAGATGGCGGTTCTCCTATTTCACTACACTAGCTTTCCGTACTCAATATAAGTTTTCTACATGATGGCAGGCATAACAAGCAAATATTTATTATTTGCCAGATAAATATTTCTTAGGGACTGTTATTATGTCAGTTTCCCATTGCATACGTCCCCTTGATTCTTGCGAATCCACGGGCAATGTCAATTGATATCAATTATGATATGTTTCAAAAATTTCTTACCTAAATTACTATTTATTTTAATTCCTTTTTTCTTAGGACATTTCTTTACCACTATTTAAAAGAATAATTTAAGATTAATGCATATATATTAACGATAAAGAAAACTTTTTCTCAGTGTAGGAAAAATTATACCAAGTTAATAATGATACACTAGAAGTGTTTAGACTTTACTATTTGTGAAGGGTACATTTTTAACACTATTTAGAGTGGACCCCCCAGTACAAATGCTAGTGTATTTCTACTGTTAAATAGATTAAAAACTTTCTTACTGTGAACTGACAGTTTATCAATACATCAAAAATTGTAATTAATTCAAGTTTAAGTCTTATATGCTTTCTGCATATCTTGTTTCATTGCACAGCGACGAAAACTGCAATTAAATAATTTTAATAAATGTAATATGAATTACCTACTCAACAACGCAATAGAGATTTGTCCAGTGGAATGGAGCCCGATTATTATAGGAAACAAAAAAAAAATGTAATCATAATCATATCAATTTATTGGCATCACTTCAGTACATTCATATTGTTAACATATATGCCAAAAAGACTAAATCACCGTGAAGGTGCTCTTCCTTTAGCCTCAATTCCAATTTTTATGGTTTCTGCCAGAAGTATAACACATAAATTGATACAAGTCAAATTTATCTTTCCTTTTCTATCGCTCAAGTCCTCTTCGTTGATGTTAACACCATACTACTTGAGGTTTACTTTGAGATTATAATTCCATTCTACTTTTCCAAAAAACCACGAAATGTAAAACCACGTTCCTGTCACTTTGCACTAATCAATTTTTAAAATAACACCAGCAAACTCTTAAATTAAATGTAATAATTTTCTATTGAAAAAAGATATTACCCGGTATTATAAATATAATAAATAGTATCTACTTATTATCTTAATCACAAAAACACTATCCAAAGTCTAACACTTATCCATGTATTATTTATTTTATTTATTACTATATAAGAGTATATAATTTACTGTCACTATTTTTATTATCTAGCTTTCTCTCTATGTTTTGGTGAATTAATTTTTTTTTTTTTTTGAGTATTGCAAAAACCCAATTAAATATTTATCAAAAATAAAATGCTAGCAATTACTTTATTATTAATTTAACGTTTAGAATGGATTTGAACCATCTAAAATGATAATAAAGAGTTCAGTTAAGGTGAAAAACGATTAACTGAACAGTATTTCTCTGTACGTGTGGGTGAAAAGCCTTCAGCAATATTCTAATTTCTACCATTTTTCCTTCTTTAAATGGTTTGATGTCATATAATCGTTTGACAATATGGTTCTTCGATGTCAACAGGAAGCTCTGAATTGTAAAAAAGCTCTCCATTTTTTTTATGTACAGCCGTGACACATTGAAAGTTCTCGGTCTGAAAGGAAAAACGGCAATATCTTTTATTTGAGTTAATTGTTGAGGAAATCAAAATCCTGGCTGTAGAAGCATTCTATTTTCCTCACAACTGTTCGTTTATACTAACTCTGATCAAAGATATTGCGGCCTTTTCCCTTCAGGTCGGTAACTTTCAATGTGGCAAGACCGAACATATAAGATTTCGATTATCATTCCCAACTAATATTACTTTTTAAAATATCTGTTGAGATTATTTTCCATTTAGTGCATAATGTTGGTATCCCTTTCTTTTCTTCTTACATACATTATACATGTTAAACTTTCTAATATACTGCCCCACAAATAAAAGCTTTCTGTAGACATATTTTGGTTCTTCATTATATTGCAAGGTTTAAACTGCATTTGAATAACAATTTAAATGGGGTTTGACTTACTCTGCAACTGACGTTGCGCTTCGAATTTATGCCTTTTTGACCACTGGAGTCAAAGGACAACTTTCACATTGAACAATCAATAAAAACAATAACATACTTATACAAGTCGTTACTACAGAAAAAATGTATTATCTCCAATAATTAATATATAGTTAAATTACATATTGTTGATTAGATACCTATTCCTATCTTCCACAAAGTGGGTAGGTATGTACGTTTTAATAATTATTATTTCAATTCGCATTGTAAGGCTACTGAAAATCCTGTTTCCATTAAGAAATTGACTTAATCATGTTTTTAAAGTAACAATAATGTTAGTCTGTATGTTAACAAAGTGTAAAATGGAGACTTTTTTAATTGAAAATACAATTTACAATACTAAGTACAAAGACCGCACACAATTTAATGATAATTTTTCAAATTGACCAAATTTATGGACCAATATGAAGCACGATTTTCTAAATCATTTGCAAATATATTTTATGTATCAAATATGGCTGCGATTCTTTTAATTTTTTGTAGATATATAAACAATTCAAAGGAATAAAGATAAATAGCAATTACTTTAAGCATAAATTGTCTCCAGTTATTTGCGTAATTAAGTGATAACAAGTTATAGTACCAGACAGATTATTCTAGCAACAGCAATATTCAGTAAATAGGATAAAGTGGGTAAATCCCACAATAATCAATAATTGCAAAATAAGAAATTGTTTCACATTTGTACGTTTGAAAAAATATTAAATTTACAATAAGAGCAAAAATTAAATAGGTAGGTACTTGTGTTACTGTATTGATTGAATTTATACGTATACTTACCTTTGTATATCTAAAAAAAAAGAATGAACATGCTGTGCCAGCATCAAAATAAGAATTTTACTATAAACAAAAATCAGCAAGTGTGTAACATTTTCATCTAATTTTCAGAAAAGTAGTACGAAAGATAAGCCACTACTATTTAATTATTCGTTATGGCAAATAAAATATCCAATCAATGATACGTCATGTTTGAAACCTATTCTAGGTCTTCAGATTTATTCAGGAACTAAACAAAAATAATGCGTTCGTTTCAATGCAAAATGTAAATTATTTTTTTTTATTATAACAATTACTACTACTAAAGTAGGTATTCAGAATTTCTCTGCAAATATTATTTATATTACACATTTGCCGGGATTAAATATATCAACATTTTCAGTACTGGGCGTATTCCGATGCATTTATTCAAGATCAACATCGATTCTTGTGTATGTGGCACCGTGCTGTACGTAAGTCATCCTTCCTGAGTAATTGTCTTCGTCTAACACATAAAAAAGAACGGAAGATACTTGGATTTTTACCCGATAATTTATGCAGAAAAACTATATTAGTGATATACGATATGCTGTTATTTTTAGCAGCTTTAGCGAAAAGAAACTAAATGATAAATATAAGTAATGTTATAAAAATACATGCGAATTAAAATGTGTCACGTAGATCATGAAATCGATGTCATCTTGATTACTCCTTTATGAAAAAATGAGAAATATCGAACGAACACTTAATTACAAAATTCTGGAATCGCTGATAAATAACTAAATAATGAAAAAGAATATGGGAAAGAAATCCAGACACTTGTTTCTATGATAGCGGCTCTGTAAGTAAAAAGATTTTCACTCACCTTATATTTGTACAATTTGCAAATGATCAGGATCCGGTGTACATTTAGCGATGAAGGCACTTAACTGTAAAAGGATCGCGAAGCAGGAATATTGAAAAAAGTTCAAGCGAACGTTCAGAATTTGGGAATTCCTCACGACTCAGTCACCGCCCTCCGATTTGACAGATGTCAAAAATTGGTCTAAAACGCCGTAAAAGTGCACAAATGGATTCGTCAGTCTTTATTTTTTGTTTGTACTGTATTACACTATATAAATTTGTATAAAAAAACCTAAATGTACACAAAAAACTCTTTACAAACTTGGAAATTTAGACTTGCGGCGAATACCGCAACAGTTTTGCATGTACTATGAAGATATTTACCCTAATGTCATTTCTAGTGACGTCAAAGATACATAGCACATCCATACCAATAAAATGTACGGCTATAATTCGATGTATAAGCAGTATTTCTAACTATTTTGTTAATTTTTAATTCTAGAATTTAGAATTATATTTTCACAAATCCCTAAAACTGAAATACTGATATATACTGCAATAAATAATAAACACGATTTTATTGAAAGGGAAGACTATAAAGAAAAACCGTGCCATCTATATTTGAATTAAGACACTAAAATTTATTCCAAAAACATGAGAGAGATGTGCATTCAGCTAGTACATAAAAACAACACATTACATAATTAAAATTATATACAATAATTCTATTTGGATAATTGCACATTATTTGCATTTCAGGAAGCAATAATATCAATTATGAGAGTTCATTTCTTATACTAAATTATATAATTAATCATGTATAAATTATTATAAAGTTAAACACTTGTTTTATTACGTATAAACAATTGTAAAATCAAGAGGTTTTGTATTGTAGTGGTAATATTATTATATATATAATCAACAAACGTTTTCAAACGTTTCCTTTAGAATATTCTTGTAGCTGAACGCATCCAAAACTAGCCGCTGTCATATGTTGCTATCTGTACATAACCTAAAAATCGGTTTAAGTCATGGAAGATGAGGTTCATTTAAAACGTCCACAATTTGGAAACAGATTTTTATTGAATGAGGAAGATGTTTTCGAACATAACGCTTGGTATGGAAAGTCTACTTAAAATATTTTTAAAAAACGGAAATTTGGTACGCTATTGTCATACTCGTTATAGGAAAAAGCCTATGCATGGCTCCAGATACCTGATTAATAAAAATAGAGTTTTTGACTTCAACGCTTGGTACGTTTTGTATGGAGCGCTATTTTCTTTCAAAGGCTTTTTCGAACTTTTTTCCGAATTTTACCTGTTTTTTTTGCATCTTTTTAATTACCTTCTGTATCTCTACATCCTAATCCTGTATTTAAAGGGATGATATCGAATGGGACGAAGAACAAGAAGCGTCAGCTCTAAAAAAGGTGCAAGCAAATAGTACCGTTAAGCATTCAGAGGAAGAAATTAATAAATATGAAAGTGATGCGAATAAATATTGGGATGCCTTCTATGACATACACATGAATAAATTTTTTAAAGATCGGCATTGGTTGTTCACTGAATTTCCAGAGCTAGCACTAAACCACACAGGTGAACGAAAGAATATATTTGAAATAGGATGTGGTGTAGGTAATACAGTATTCCCAATAATGCAATGTACAAAAGATGAAGATGTCTTTATTTATTGCTGTGATTTTTCAAAAAAAGCAATAGCAATACTTAAAGAAACTCCAGAATATGACCCCAAGGCATGTGAAGCTTTTGTATTAGATGTGACTGAAGATGTGTGGGAGGTGCCATTTTCAGAAACAGTATTGATATAGTTGTATGTATATTCGTCTTGTCTGCAATAAATCCAGATAAGTAAGTATTGCATACCTTTATTAAATGCAGATTTTATAACACTTTCATTCTTTAAGGTTCACATATGTTTTGAAACAATTACATCGTTATCTGAAGCCTGGAGGATTGATATTATTTAGAGATTATGGCAAATATGACTTAGCACAATTACGTTTTAAACAAGGACATTGTATTGGTGATAATTTCTATGTACGAGGAGATGGAACTAGAGTTTACTTTTTTACACAAGGTAAATATTAATGTGTTTATATTATCTGCAGACTCTTTTTATTATTTTCTTTATTTATTATAAAATCGCAATAAGGAATAACTTTAACTTTAGAGTTTTCAATACAAAATTAAATCAAATTTAGAAGTGGATTGTGGACAATTATTTTTACGATGATAATAGCATATATTTCCCATTCTTCACACTCATCTTATCTGTTATCTCTAACTAGCTTAAGAATACATTTTTTTTGTTTTTATTGTAAGCTTTGCCAGTACAAATGTTGCAAGTCCGGAAGGTAACTTATAACAGTACGAGTTAGGTATTATGGATGAGACGACGAAGGAGCCGAGTCTAGAAAATTTAACGAGTATACTGTTGCAAGCACTACCGGACGTGTATCGTATAAAATTTTACTTCATACTGTCAAACTATGGCTAAAAGTAAATTACTACAACATTTATATTAAAAAGGCTGGAAATTAAAAAGTCTAGATAATATGGAAAAATGTTATACAATTTGAAGAAAAATATTTTTTCCAGCTTTTATTAAAAAAAAAATTGTTATTCTTTCTTAATGTTTTATTTATATTGCTTTTTATGACGACATAAATCGAATTACATTTATTGGAATTTCTGTACAAAACGTGGAGATTAGATGTTTTGACTTTAAAGTATTAAAAATAGATACAAGAAGAAAACCTTTTATACATGAAACTGTTTTTGAAAAGCTATTTTTTATAAAATAGGTAGTTATAATTACTTTATTCTTCTAAGTAGTGTTGGGATGAACGCCTGCGTAGCTATGAGTATATATTGTAGTGCGAAGCCAGAAAATGAATGAAACGAATGCTCAAGGTTGCTTTCACCACGTGAGCGGATACATTTTGTGAAAGGCAGGTACAAGCAGCTTCGTTCACGGCATGGCTTTTATAATGGGTTACATTTTTGTTTAGACAAATAACTTATTGATGAAATAAATAATAAATTGCTTAACATACAAACATGTTGCTACACGTTCATTCACGGCTAGTTTTTCATTATCCGTACTTTTAATACATATTGTAAATAACTAAACTAGCGAACCGGCATCGATATTTGTAACGGTTGAAAAGGTAGAGAGTTTTATCTTTCGAGACGGTAGTCCACTCCGTCGCGGATTACGATGGCGTTATATTTAAAGTAGATGTGTTAGAATTAAGTACCTAAGGTAATAATTTTTTGAGTTGATTGTATGTACATCACGAGCATTATGTGTGTAAAGTCCAGCCCTCTTCCGCCATTCTTTTCTCCAGTCATCTTATTTTGTCCTAAATCCTATCTTCCAGTGTTTCCACATCTTTCTTAAGTCCTTTCTGACAGTCTCCAACCTCCAACCATTTCTTCTTTGATCCTCATCTGCTTTGCGTTTGCACACCTTCTATTCTAGTCCAACGCTCTTCTCGTTACAGTTCTCAACCCTTTACCTTTTTATATAACGAATTATATTTCGGTATGCATACTACATTGTTGGTTGGATAGGGTGGAGAGCCATGTGCATTTAGGCCACAATTGCTAGGTCTATTGTACTGCCCTTGTAGGCGGCCTCACTCGCCTAGAACCTACCCGAGTCAGCTCAAACGGGTTAAGTGAAATGCCACCGATGCTGGTCACTATTTTGTATTCAAATAACTCGCAGTAACCAAAATAAGTCACCGAATTGAGGACAGAGGAGAGCCGAAATATTTGATTAGTGTTATCCGCAGTTATATTAGGTAAGAAGAAGATGATCTACATCTCAAGAAGCTTAGAAATGGATGTGGTAGCCGGCGTACCGCTGAGACCGCTCTTGTGGAACATCTTGTACTACAACGTTCTTCCGCTTGAACTTATATTTAAAAGGAACAGAAACAATAGTCTTTGGTGCTGGTCATAACTGCGGAAGATATCGAGGAGTTAACTCATAAAGCGAATGAGTCACTATGGATCATTAAGAAGTGGAGGGAAGGGAACAGATTGAAAGTAGCGACACATAAGACGGAAGCAATGATTTTAAGATGAACACCGTTGATAGAAAGTCAGGGAAGAACATTCTCTACTTGGGGGATCGTTTTAGATCAGAAACTGCGCTTCCGTGAACACAACAGGGTATGCGTTGGCGAGAGCGGAAACAAAGCGATGACGCTATTCATCCTTCTCTTTTCCGCTACAGAATGCTTTCGCCTGGCGTTATGACTTATGTCCAACCTAGGGGCCTCCTTTCATTTATATTATTGAAACATATGCTATTTCTAGCTAACTAGCAGTTGTCCACGGTTTGGTTCCAATTTTTTAATAAAATTGCCTTTGAGAGATGTATGAATTTCAAAACCTGACCTAGTAGCGCTAGACTTTTGGAAAGATTTCACCAATAAATTCTTCTTTATGGAGCCCTAATATAGTGCGCAGTGATGCCCAAAAGGGGAATTAGTTTTAAGACTAGACGAAGTGCAAGAGATAGAAAAAAACGAATGGCCAAGTCTCGATCTCTTTTTCCGAGATATGTTCAACGGCGAAAACTAAAATTAGTTATATTCTTTTGTTTTTGAGTTTCCAGAATGCCTAATAACTCGTTAGTCTTTAATGATGCCAAGAAACTATTTTAATATTATTCAGGTACTTTTATGAGTAGAATCGACTAGTTAAATCAGATTTTTACTGTATGCAGTCATTTTTTCACCGACAGCATGAAGTTGTGTGAAAATGTAGTAGGCAGTGATATAGTTTGAGAGATTTTTTTTCCCGTTTCAAAAATTATATGGTTTATGGAGTTGATTTCTACCAGTTATTTTATTACTTTAATTTAAAAACTATCACGTAGTAACCCATGACGAGAAAGACACTGTAAATTTTCTAGTTAAAGTCAAAGGTATCAATCGAATGATGCCTTTTTCGTCATTCGATTATGTCCACCACTACTAAGGATAACTGCAGCGTTTAGAACTACCTCCACAACAGCACTGTAGATCGTTACAGGACTGGCACCCATTCACCTTCAAACTTACGACAGCTTTCTGTCACCTTCTCTTTCGAAGGTATGACAGAGCCAAACCAAACGAGAACAAAGGAGAAAACCGCCAGTGAGTGGCAAAAGAGATGGCAAACAAGACCACTGCCCGCTGGGCGAAACGTTAATTCTGAATATTCGACGTTGACTAGACTGTAATTTTAAACAGTTGAATTACGGTCTTACGCAAGTATTGACAAGCCATGGCGCTTTCAGGGCATACACGTAGATGCGGCAAATGACTCTGACAGGTGTTGGTACTGCAGGAAAGAGGATAATGTTAAATACGTGCAGTTTGCCTCGCAAATCCCTCCTCATTCTATTTAGTTTATGCTTTTCATATTTTTCTAGCTACGGGCGTTATACTTGTGTGCTATAGGCAATTTATTTGACACACGTGTCATGGCTGTTTGTTTACTTCTTTTGGGATCACCGTGTTTTTTTGTAACTTAGATTTCTTTAGAGCTACTTTGGGTAGCATTTCATTCTTTAATTTTGCGCATTCTGTTTAGCCGTTTAATTTCTATTTTCCTAAGCGTCTCAGCAGGGTAACATATCTTTTCTCCATTATCTCTTTCGGTTAACGAGCTATGTCCTGAACGACCGTCTTCGATTAAGTTTAGCGGCAACGGAAGTTGCGCTACGACAAACTTATGTGGGAATAGGGAACGGGCAACTTTTACGGAACTTAATGTCGATTTCCGTAGAAAATAGCAAATAAACATCGCTATTGCTTTGACGTGGATATTGATATTCAAGTTACACAGTTTTAAAGCTGCAAGCGTTAGTAACACATTGGCATATTCTTGTAGAAGCTGTCATTTATCGTCGCAATCACTAGTATGTTAGAGTGAACCCAAAAGGAGAAGTACATATGCCGTCATATCTGTTTTGAGCGCTGGAATCGTCGGAAGAGTCTATTATACTAGGTTTAGGGATATACCTCTGTCTATTTTGTGTTTTAACCAACGTCATTGATGTATCATACGAGCAAAGACAATCTTCTGATTTATTTATTTTTCTCAAGTATATTGAAAAAGGAAGCAAAGTTTCCGCTTGTCTCACAAAAAAAAAATATATAAGGATTAATTTGTGTGTGATAGCTAGAGATAGCCCTATTACTGCCTTGTTTAAGCAAAATACTGCAAAATAGTGCACCGTTTCCGGTTTCTATTATGGCACCTGTCCATTATCAAATCTAACCTATAGCGTCGCTAGTTTGTGTATTTGGTTTATTATTAGTTATTTTTCGCCCGTTTTTTCGTTTTCTTTCTATATTTTGCAAGAAAAATTGTTCTTTTTAGAACACAGAGCCTTCTGTAAAGTTTTCAGTAGTGTAATATGGTTTGAACGTAAAATTTGAACTTAAACTCAAAATCGAATTTAAACTAACACTGAAAAACCGCCCACAAGATATCCTGTTTATATGGTTTTTAATTTGACTCTGCAGTATCGATTTGATTCATACGGACAAAAATCGATGACGTTGGTTAAAACATAAAATAGACAGATAGTATGTTTTAAGACATAGGAAGTATGTACTAGGAACATCAGATCTGTCACAATTGAAGGGGTTAGAATAAGAGGGGTATAAGTGCATTTTTTTGTAATCAGTGCTTGTTTTTTCTTTTACAAAAATAAAAATCTTACACTAAACACAACTATACAACTAGAATTCTTTTATTTTTTAATTAATGATACATTCATTTCACAAAGTTGTGTTTAGTGTAAGATTTTTATTTTTGTAAAAAACAAGCACTTATTACAAATAATGCACTTATATCCTTCTTATTTTAACACTTCAATTCAAAATATCACCGAATTTGTGGAATTTTTCTCTTGTGTATTTCACAATTTGTATTTTGCTTCCTCTGTACAATGTCCTTTTTTCATTCATATCTTCCTCTTCTTTGGTATAAGTGCTTAGAACTCGAGAATGCTCGCGAATCAGTTTGAGAACTAATATTTGCATTCTATTTTCACAACACCACAAAATATAAAACCGAAGATGCAGTTTTCTGTCACTTATTTGACAGAAGTATTTACTGTAATTTCTATCGTAAAAAAAATGTAAGTTCTTGTCTATGGTTAAACCCAACAACTTCCACTCCAAGACCGAGGTGAACACATTATTTTGAACATTTAATTCCAACTGCGAGCTGTTTTTCCCAAAATGTATTAATTTTGTTTTGTTAATGTTAAGAATTAATTTATTTACTCGACACCACCATCATTTCAGTCGACACGCGGCGAGCGTTATTTAGTAACTCCTCTTGGCTTTCTGAAGATATTATATAGATATCGGCGTACATCACCACAGTGCCGGACAAGAATCGCGGTAAATCATTGATAAAAGAACAAATAGTAGCGGACTCAAGTTTGACCCTTGTGGGATTCCAATAGAATTCTCGACTGTTTCAGATCTGCAACGTTCTATGCATCCATTGTTATTTCTATGTTTAATTTCAGTGAATTGTTTCCGCTGACAATTTAGTATAGAGATTACACTATCTATACTACTAACTGCGACATTTATTTCAGATGAGATAGACACATTGCTTAAAGCTGCTGGTTTTGAACAAGTTGAAAATCGGATTGACCGAAGATTGCAAGTCAACAGGGGCAAGATGTTAAAGATGTACAGAGTGTGGATTCAGGCGAAATACAGAAAACCGATGGTATAAGAAACACGTTTGAAAATATTTTATTATGATTTTATTACTATTATATATTTATATATAATATATTCGAATAATCACAATAGATAGATTTATACATTTTCTTTCTTTTCCGATCAACTATCAACACAGTAAAAAATAATGAACAGTTAATAAAAGGTACACTTAGTTTTTATTAAATACACAATCTTTTGTACTTATCGTGTATACAACTTAAATAATAAAATGGACGCAATTGATATTAATGGATTTCTTTACTAGATTTAATTACAAGTAATCAGTTATTATACATATTGTCATTTTTTTATATAAAATAATCCAAAATTTCACATCTTTCCAAAATTCATCATATAAAAGCAGCTTAAAGTTTTAGAGCACAGATTATGCTATAGACAGTGTATTATTAAATATGTATAATAATGATACGAACACTAAAAAATTCAATTTAGAAACGCGAAATCGCATGTTTTTCCAGTTATTCCTTTCTTGCATACTTTAAGTTTAAATTTTGCACCAAGAAGGTAAGTACAAATAAAAACATATCTCAGAAGTAATTATGGAACATCTTAAAAGTTTTATTAAGTCAATTATTATAATGAACGTTCCTGTAAAGTTGTATATTACAACTCAGTTTTAAAGATAACATTTAAATAAAATAAGATTGCTCATGTATATGGATACACTTTTGATCGGTGTTGTATACTTTACGTAAAATGTTAAAAAATGCCGCTTGCGGCGATTATTTCCATTATTTGATACAAACAGGCACAGTTATTCACTTTTCTAAACTGAATTGTATTTATTGATTGGATAACTTAAGTAATGAATTTGTTAAACGTACAACAGAGTGTTTAATCAAGAATGTAAATAATATGCTTTTAGGTTAAAACTTCTGCTTTGATCAGATTTGAAGGAAATTAATATTATTGCTCGATAAGGTAAACCTGTATCTAGGCTGTATATTAAACTTGAGTGATAAAAATAATCTGTAAAAACGTAAGAAAACAGTTATAAAAAGCAAATGTACATTTAAATACAAAATAAAATTTCACGACAAATGAGAATTAAAAGGTAACAGTTTCGTTGGCAAGACCATCTTTAGTTGAAGTCGGTTACATAGTGTAACTAAAGAGTGATATACTTCCAAAATGATATAATGGAATATACTAGGACTAAAAAACGTTAAATTTATATTCTCATTTGTCGTTTTTTTTTTCTTTTTTTATTTATTCATCTAAAACTAAAGTAACAGGTTTCTATACAATTAAATCAAGTCTAGGTAGGGGTTATACATTTTGTAAAACTATAAGTAACATTATTTGCGTTACATTCAATCCCAAAAATAACCTTAATTATCGCTGTTCAGCGAAGAATAATTAATTTATTAAATAATAAACACACAATTACGTACAATGTGTAAAGTTAATATAAATAATTTTTGGGTTTGGAGTAAGCAATGGGAATAATAGCACTGTTCGTTCATGTCCTGCAAACGTCAGATTTATGCGTAATACGTTGAATTTTAAGCATTCCGACCGAAGACTTGAAAGAACAGAATCACCGTTATTACACGAAATGGACGACTCGATGCACGCCTTTTTCTAGTTAGTACGCACATTCGTTAAAACACTCCTTAAAATGACGATTTTAAACATCTCTACACTAGTTCCTAGATTAATAGGTACGGATGAACATCGACGGAGAAAAGAGAAATTTAAACAGAGAGACATCATTTACGATTAGTAATCATTGACACACAATTGCAATGAACTGCTTGCACAGTAGCTCCTGTTCAGTCGATTACAGAAACTAAATTGGCACCATTTTGCGTACTTAAGGTTTTAAGAGCTTCTCTCATACAAAACTCCTGATATGAGAGTATCAGAAAGTGTTGTGGAAGGAAAGCTAATAACGTACTAACTTGTAAATTTATGAACTTACGCTAGAGGGTAAGAGGCTTCATTAAAATAGCATTATTGGTCACAGAGAATACAGCATCACATCAGCTAAATTGATCTATTGTAACATGAAGTGAGCCAGTCAATCTCGTATTCATGCAATCTTAACGTTCATAGAAAAATTTTAAAAAAATATGACCGATGAATTGGCTTTGTGTTGCGAAAATAAATAAGTGTATGAAATTTAAAGAAAAAGAAATGTGACAAAATTGAATCGAATTCATATTAACCCTGAATACTCGGTTACCTATTGGATTATAAAAAATGTATTATCTTTGGAAATAAAACAAATGAAATACTTGCTAAAAAAACTTATTTTTAATTAGAATAAATTTGTTGTGAGGTTATAAAGAAACACACGAAAATTTAACTGTGAATATGAATAATCTTTAAAAGAAGGCAGTGCACAATATTATTAAACAGTATTAAACAAAATTTAAATGTGCAAATAATTTAGATAAAGGGTAAGTTTACTATTATTTTTTTTGTTACTGAGATAATGTTACCAAATAGAAAGTGGCAAACAATTGTCAGAAATTTTCGCGCTACACTAAAGATCCAGCTTAGAAAATATCAAATCTCTAATAGAACTTCGGGGAAAAAAAAACAAAAAAAATGCTGCAGTCAGTGTCAACAAGCTTAAACGATGTAATTATAAATAAAAGTAATCACAGAGGTGTTAAACAATTAATTATTGTATGTATTTCTAAAAAAAAAACCGCATTAGCAAATTATACTAATTTGACTTTATTATACTAAGTTTCTTGGTTTTTATTTTAGTTTTCATATTTTTATAGCGATATCAAATTCCAAAGGCAATTAATTATTCGGATTAACAGCGAAAATAATTTTGTATTAAGTTATTACAAATTTTTACAAATGCAACTCTTTTTTTATTTCTATTGCTAAAATACGAAATTGAGTGCCTAAATAAACTGCAATATTACATCGTCAAGGGTATTCTTATAATTAAGGATCAGTTATGACAGTTATTATTCAAATAAAATCACAAGTAATTTAATATTATTGTATTCTGCCAAGCGAAAGTTAAAATTTAACGTCAGTTAGCACTAAAATACTTATCTTAAATTGTTTTAGCTTAAGTTTTATGAAAATAATTGTTTAAATATATACCTGCTGATTCTGATTCTACTATCAACTAAAATGTTATGAATGAATGATGTTGCAATACATTTTATGAAACCTTCTATCGGTTTTAGATTACAGTTTTTACTGTAATTGGCAGTGACTGTTTCCAGAAAGATCTTAAGCCTTTCTAAAGCACCTATAATTGGTCACACAATATTAAGTATTAAATGATGTTCAACTGCAAATATAGTATGATCAAAAAAATGATCTAATTTGTCTAACTAGGTCTCACTTGAAATAAGTAATGTTTCATGAAACGTATGTTGCAACTCCACAAACTATCTACGCATATGAATTATTTATCCCTAATTTCACTATTAATGTTTTGGTGCCATTTTATTACACAATAAATATAGAATGAGTATTACTTGTCATTATCATGAGTACTGGGATTAAAATACATTGTTTTCTTTTTTTTTTGTAATATACAAACTTGATAAAGAATTTCGTTTTAAGAGACTAATCTGAAAACATACAATCTCAAAACTCATACTTGTATGTTATAGTTCGACGGTATAGACTCTGTTTTAGAACAATTTCTAAAAAATTACATCTCGGTACGTTTCGAATATATTAAGTACTTATATTATAACAGTATAAATTTTCCTCCACGAATATTTTGGTGGGTGTTTAATTCCTGAGATGGTTTTTGGAAATATATATTTATATATATATACACGGTTGAAATTATATTTAATTGGTCTCAAACGTTTTTACGATATAACGTAGCAGCAACTGAATGTACGAAAAATTATATATATGTAATTATATATTCAAGAAAACGCGAGATGTTGTCTGTAATTAAGGCTTTGCTGGTATCTAACAACAGTTCAACCCTATAAGGCTTTAAAAGATCACAATGCCGTCTAACGTGACGGACTCACATATTAAATAAATGTTGCGTTTTGAATATGTTAACCCTGAATATTCCAAAAAATTTTTGGACAGACGGTTACGCATTTACGTTCATGCATACTCTAAAACGTGGATGGATATCTTCTAAGGCTCTTGCGATATTTTTTTATGGTACGCCATTAGGACGCTTTCGCACACGAATTTGTATTGACTCTGCAAAGAAATGGTAATTTTTATGATAAGAGTACCCGAAACTGTGGCACTGATAACGACTACACACCTCAAAACATCTCACCACAAACTTCACTACATCGGGTGCAGGT
Organism: Protaetia brevitarsis; assembly: GCA_004143645.1. NCBI lineage: Eukaryota > Metazoa > Arthropoda > Insecta > Coleoptera > Scarabaeidae > Protaetia > Protaetia brevitarsis. The sequence goes on from RXPK01000065.1 coordinate 2,472,075, forward strand.
TTCGATAGCAAATCTATTATCATCAGCAGTAACACTGAAGCGTTGAGTGAAGAAATTATAAAGAGACGCAACCGTACAAGCACTTGTGAAACCGAAATATGTCTTACGGGATCTGAGATTCTCGGCTCAGATCCTACGTTAGTCTCACTTGGGTTTCCGAGGTGCTAATGTCGCTTGTATTAAATATTACAATACCAGAAAGATATGTCTACTGCCAACCATATTGGGTTTATATAAATTGTTTTAAAAGCAACAAAAAAAAGACAAGAACCTAAGTTTCCCGAAAAGATCATGATAGAACAAAATAGTGGATAAAAAATTGCGTTAATATTGATATTATCAATATGGACATTGAGGATTTAAGAAATAAATGAATCTGTGAAAAACATTTTATGCCTATTGACATTATAATAAATAATAGACGCAAACACTTTAAAAAGATTGCAATTCCTATAAAATATGGTGAAGCAAGTTAGTACAATGAAATTGTTCGAATGGCGATTATACAAATATTGTTTTATCGGAAAAAAGTTATTTTTGGTTTGTTTCTTGTTTTTTTTTTTAACTTTTGCATATTTGAAGCTTACGAAGATTGAACCGGTCAACAATGCCGCTTCAAAATTTGTTTCAAAGTGAGAGAGACGTTTTTTATCCAGTAACAATAGGTGAAAACTGAGAAATGAAAGGATAAGGTAAAAAAGGTACAAATGCAAAGAGGGCAAGGTGAAAAAGTTTATGCCATTAAACAATCCGAATTCCAGACTACTTAAATCTGCACATAGAACTCATTTACATTAAAAATGTACCTGTTATTCTTCTGCTTTCTTCTAGTGATGGGCAGAATAGAATCGAAATCGAACTTTTAAGACTCGAGACATTCGTTCGAATACTTGAGTACTCGAATACCGGCGCCATGAAAATATAATTCTATTCATTGTTACATCACTGCAGGGATCAGCAAGTAGATACAATTACAGATTATTCATGTCTACAAATATTAAAACGTTGATTTACTTCATAAGCAATAATGCAGCTGAAGGACTGTTTAACGTTACTTTAAAAATTCCCTCATAGAGGGCTGCATTTTCTGCAAGTACTGTTTTTATAAAGGAGAGAGAATAGAAAAGGATGTATCATATGGTACGATTTCTCCCACTTAGTTGCGTCTCTTTATAATTTCTTCACTCAACGACTAAACTGAGAGTTGCATATTATTGCTGATGATGATATCTTTGGTATTGAAAGGTATGTCCAATGTAGTGAGTTTGTGGTAAAGAATTTTCAAATGTGTAATTTTAATGACACTTAAAAAAAATATATATGCACTTACAGCATTCTGGATCATCATGGCACGCTGCTGTCTCATCATTCTTACTATTTCCAGCGGGTTAATGGGTTGATCGGCCTCCATTAAGCACAGAGCAGTCTCCATCAAGACCAGCACCCCGGTACGACCTATACCTGCGCTGCAGTGAACTATCACCGGAGCTGGATTCGATCCGCGCGCCTCTCTTACGTTGTTCGTGAAATCTAGGAACTGCGTCGGGGAATCGGGAACGTCATGGTCTGGCCACGCGATGTACTGCATATGTTTGATCTCGCGTTCTGTGTTCTCCTATATTTTAATAGAAGCTATTAAAATCTCAAAAAAGGTTTGAGTTCGAATATTCATGGTACGTGGTTGACCAATTACTGCCTCTACTATACGAAAAACACCTGCAAGGATGGTTATCGAAGTTATCTAAGGTTCAAATCGATGGACCAGGCAGTGATTGCCAGAAGAGGCATTTATAGATCTTGAGAAGGCAAATTTGTGTGTTGTTTGTTGCTGAGCGAAGTTTCGAGCTGTGGAATTGTGTGACATGCACTTTTGACCCTTCTAGACACTATCTATTGATCCATGGTATAGGAAGTGCTCCATTTTACACGTGCCAAACGTCGGAATGACGAGAGACCTAAGACTTTGCTTCCTATCCGAGAAGGTATACTCTGATTTTTACCGAGAATTGAAAAAAACAATTGTCTGCGCCTGGAATCAAACCAACGCCTACAGGGTGAAAGGGAAAATTCAGCAACATAGTGCGGGACAAAATGTAGAACGCTCTACAGGTTATACAAGAATGGACTGAGGAGCAGGGTCTTAACATTAGCCCCTCGAAAACCACCATAATAGCATTCACGGTAAGGAGAATGTTAGATGGTCTTAGATCGTTAAAATTCCGAAGTGAAGAAATAAAATTGTCAAAAGAAGTGAAATATCTGGTCATTTTTGACTCTAACCTCCCTTGGAATAGACAAGCTTCAATTATATAGCTTCGACAATAGCTTCAAAGAGTTAAAAACAGGACAGAAACAGCACTTATGTTGGCTAGAAGAGCTCATGGAAAAACATGGAGAGTAAGACAACTACAACTGAACTACATAGAGACTTGCGTGTTTAGCAACAACAAGAGTAAATTCGAGGTGGAAATCTCGGATCAGATAAGCTGGAATCATTCTAGCTACAGAGACAGGTTCGGGTTGTTTATTTGGTTTACAGAGGGATCAAAAATCGAGAACGGGACTGAAGCTGGAAGCTATAGTAAGGTGAGAAACACAATAATCGCCTTTCCTCTAGAAAAATATGACACGGTATTTCAGACAGAAGCATTATTACATTGTGCTACTGAAATCAATCAGGGCTTATAAAACATGCGGATCTATATTGCAACAAACGACCAGGAGATACTAAAGGCATTAGTGAAATGAAAATACAAGGTAGACTGGCTTTGGGAATGTATTCGAAAACTGAATAGCCTGACAAATGGCAATAAAATCACTTTGCTATACTTGCCCAGACATTCGGCAATCGAAGGAAACGAAAAAGCCGATGAGTTGTAAGGAAGGGATCATCGGCTTCTTTTATAAGTGCAGAACCTGTTCTGGGGATTATCCAAAACCACAATACGAGAGCAGATAATAAGTTGGGTAAAAGAAGAACACAAAGAACACTGGGATAAAATAACCAGGCAAATTCATAGAAAGACCTTCATTAAGAGAATATTAAAGAAGAAGACTAAAGAACTACTGCAGTAGGAATCATTTTCGCACCGTAACAAGTCTTCTTACAGGGCACTGCGCACTGAAAGGACAGAAAATTGGGATCAACATACCAACTGCAGACCGTGTAATGGGATGACAGAGAATGCTTACCACATTCTGTGTGAATGCAAGGATCTGGACGTAAAAAGACAGGCAATTTTTGGCAAGTCAAAAATGAACCCAGAGGATTGTCTCAATCAACCTGCCAGAGATTAGTACAGGTACTAATGCAAAATGCAAGAGACTGCAGTGTATCCAGAGACTTCAGTTCAGATGGGTCTCACAATAAAAAAAAAAGCGTAAAGACGAATATGCATTAGAAACGCAGAAGGCAATCAAGTAAACTAGCACGATACTGAAAGTTCCAGCCTCTAAAGATCTATCATTAAAGTGAAAAATTGCAATAACTTTTTTCGAATAAATTCGAATTCTAGAAGATGCTTTAAGAAAGAGACACCCGAGTCTCTTATTCTTCTTCAAGAACAATTACAAACGTTGTTTAGTAAATATAACAACATATTTTATGTTCTTATTAACATTCTTCTGTTGGAAAGGCAATAAATAAATACAAATATCGAAAATCACGATTTTTAGTATTCATCTGAAAGGTCCCTATTTTTGTACAACAATATTTGCAAATTTAATATTAGTTTTAGGTTTGCAAGTGACCACTTGAGGAACTTCTAATATAATATTTTAGTGAAAAAAGAAAAAAATGACATACCTTATTATCTGTCAAAATAAAATTCCTAAAAACAAAGCTGCCAGTCTCATCTTCCTCTTCCTTAACGCACTTCACACTAACATTAGGAAAATTCAAAGATTCATCCACAGATGGCCAATACTTGTGGCACTTAGGCCGTCCCCTCTCTATCAAAGTGGTCAGCATCACGATTAAGTTGCTTTGCTGCTCGAGCACCATTTGCCAGAAGTCCTCGGTTGTATTCTGTAGCGGGCCTTGAGTGGCGATATAATTATTAACTAGATCCGTGCTGGCTATCCGCATGTTCACGTGATTGGCGTTTATGTAATCCCCACTCGGACAATCCTTTAAAATCACTCTGGTCTTGTCGTCTAAAGAAAATGGTTGTGATACGATCTGAAAATTGACAACTTTGTTATACTTACAGGGTGATATGTCTCTATATCTGTTCTTGTTTAGGTTTTCTGGCAGTTCTGCGTCGTCGCAAGTTAAATCTGGATGCTTACGGTACTGAATTTGATAGTTATTGAGCAATAATCCTGTACATAAACTGTCTTCTAAGTCCAACATGCTTTGCTGGAGTGGGGTAATGATTGAACGCGGTCTCTGCCTCTCGCTTGGGCAAATTTCCTCATATTCATCGCCACTGCTTGGTGCACTAGGTCGAACTACTAATTCAGTCTGCCTGAAAATACCATTTAATTTAATTAGTAAAACAAGTGTAAAGATAAATTGAAGTGCATGTGAAAATGTAATATTGAAACGACCACAACCCAAATTTGTTTAGACACAGCGAAACAAAATACTTTTGTTTAAAAAATAAAATCACATAGAGTCAATAGTTCGGGTAAACAAACACTTAGTGATTACTGAGATGATTTCCAGAGAATGACGTTTCCATTGAAAAGTTTCGTATCTTTGTGAATATCAGAGAGAAAAAGAAGATTGTCTTATAGTGGTAGTAATATAAGAAAACATTTTCACAGTAAACTAGTTAGAGTTAATAAAGCAAAATGTGGTGACCCATCGTAGCGTAACCACAATGCAATCTTAGTAGGCGGTCGTGGTTGATTCGGCGAAAAGATAAGGCAAGGAATGTCATTCAATGTCGGCGCCTTTAATGTTGTGTTGCCTCAACCTTTTTCTTTGATTTACACGAATCACGAAGAACGTGTGTAAGAGAGGGAATTGCAATTTGAACTTACGAATATTTACCGTCTGACGCGTTAAACGTCTTGAGTTTGAGTGGATTTTGAAAGGTGATAAAGGATTTTTTCCGGGATTGATAAAGCCTAAGCAATTACTCGCTGATCAGGCATCCTCACAGAGCAAAATTTCCCCTCTAGTCACCATTATGGTTCCGGAAAAAAAAAAACAACCGTAATTGACCAGAGCGAGATATACTTAATAACTGACAAAATCAATATAAAAATAGTGGGGCCCTCCATGTAAATTCACATTGTTCTCAAGATGTCGAAGTCGTGCATGCGGACGCGTTGAAAACGGCTTTTTTTTTTATTTCTTCGTTAATTAACCTTAAGATCGGACCGAAGGTACTGGCTATCTACTATTCTACATGAGCATTTGAAATCAAAAAGGACTAAAAAACTCAACAAATTTTACATTCGTTGCGGAAACAGTGAAAACCGGTGTTTGATATTTATCAATAGATTTAGAGAAGCATTTTCACTACAAATTTATTCTATCCAACAAGGGGATGAATTTTGAATGTGATATGATCCACTTAACCCACTAACCTCCATACACTTGCAGCTAGATAGCACAGTCCAATATCCAATCCAGGAGATTGAATAAATCTTGTTGATGTTCCCATTGCTACTTCTTCTTTTATCGGCAAAAATATTCAGCATTCTAGTTTATGTTGAGATCTTATGTTAAAAAAAAAGACAAAATTGTCAAGTTTTAAGAGAGGAAAAGTCAGCATGTAGCAGCTATTTCTAGTTGTAGTCTAGAGTTCCGCTTTAGAATGTATGAATTTTATAACTTATATAAACTCCAAGTGTGGTTCCTTTTTTTTTTTTTGAAGGTCATGTAAGTGCTCCCTCAATTCATGGTGCTTCAAGTCTGTGTTTGAGAAGAAGATTGTGTATTGTCTAAATGTACAAAGGTATTGTTCCAACTTATCTTTGGTTGAAGTGTGTATTTCAAAAACTCAAAAAGGTATGAGGATCCACACTTGCAAAAAGCTGTAAAAATCTCCTACCTTGTTATAACAAAGCTATCTATTTAAAAACGGCCATATCCTATTTCAATTATGTAATTTTACAATATTTGTAAAGACATGAAAATGATAAGTGGTGACCTAGTTTTTGATTATATTGTTCGAACCTGTTAAACCATAACGCACATAAAATTATAATATCTCAAAAAATATTCTCTGCAAATATGAATGTAAATTATAAGACATTTACAATCAATATACAATGACCGGCAGAAAGAGCGCACAATATGGAAATTTTTTTTCTTTGGTTTTAGTAAATCTTTTCAAAATGGAATTTTTTTGGTGCACAGTATGTTTTGTTTTTAAATGAAACAATAGTATCTAACTGAAATTTTAGTTTTTAGTGGTAAAAAGTCACAATTAGTTTAACTTCATATTTCTTTTTATGTAGGTCTTTTAAAGTTGATTGCTATGTACAAGTAAAAGAAAAAATAAAACATGCAATTGCAATAATGTGAACAATACATGTTAATTAACATAAAGAATAGACTTTGAACTTCTATATCTAGTATTAAATTCTCTTAGCAATGTTCCGTAAAAGAAAAAACAGGATTGGTTTCCGCGCTACGTTGTCTAATTACATTTTCTAAGTGGTTGATATTTCTAAAAGGTCGAAATTTGTAAACGTTTTTTTATGTAGCCCCAGTCTGGGGCTACATAAAAATGATTTTTTTTTGAATAACTTCGAAAAGGAAAAGAAAGACGCTTTTAGTTTTGGGGGAAAAAAGCATTGAAAATGTGGTGTATGTTGTAATCATCTTGTTTTATTTCAAAACAAAACAAGTTGTGCAGCAAAAACAATTCCCATTTTGAAGTTTTCCTTTTCAAGGCTATAATTTTTTTTAACTAACTAATTTGACATAGTATACATGATTTTCTCTCACAAATTATACACAGATTATGATATGACTGCTGTATGATCTCAGTCATATTTGTATGCATGATAATTCCAGAAAAAAAGATTAAATCTCATTTTTTGATAAAATTATACTTCATATTTGGATACAGCGATGAAATTGAAACAACATTTATTAATAAAAGAATATTCTAAACTAAAAAACTGAGATACTTTACTCTTAGCGTAATTTCATATTTTTGATATTCCGTCGTATACATTTTCATTAAATATATTCAGATTGAAAATGTGTAAGAAAGAAGATTTATCAAATTCAAAGACACCAAAATTTCCCATATGCTGCCACTTTCTGCCGATCACTGTATATTTGTTTTATATAAAAACATAGTGAAATTACCTGATAGCACTCTTTATTCCTAACAAGAATATAAATATACAAAAAAAAAAACAAGTAGAAATACAGTGAATTTTTTGCAAAATTAAGAAATAATTGCATAATTGGTCTTATGTAATGCGGTTCAATGTTAGACACATGGCAAAAACAACATAATTTCTGATCACATTTATTTTTAAATGATTAATACCACTCTTAATGCTATACTTTATCCTTGATTTAAAAACCATTCAGCTTTCTCTGTCTATATGATAAAATTACATATGGAATGTTTACAGTAAATGGCAGGAAGTTGGAGTATTGTGTCTATTTTTTTTTTTTTTGGGTTAAAGTACTAGTAAGTTGATATTTTGCGATGATAAACAATATTTATCGAGACTTATATCAATTTAATTACAGAAAAGCAAATACGTTATCCCTACAACGTGCCCTTGCTTTGACATTGCTATTGATATTCAAGTTACAGAGATCTACTGCCAATGAGATGAAAAATGCAATACAGACTGATTCAAGACGATCGGATTCACTTGGCATATCCAGTATGAGTATCAGTAAGGAGTTTAAGATTGCATTTGCAAGTTGAAACAAAAAACAAGTGAGGATTTAACCAGAATATTTGCATCAACAATTTTTATTGTGAAAATGATATGTTTTATATAATTACCTGTTTCTGTAGTCCTTGCGTCGTGTATCAACTGAACAACTGAACTGTAAGGGGCGTTAGAAACATCTTGGCCGTTTATTTGCAAAAGCTGATCGCCTTTGCTCAGTCTTGGACTACTCTTGTCAGCCGGCGTATTGGCCACTACTTGAGAAATTAATACTCTCCTTTCTCCTGTTTAAAAATAATAACTCATTAACTATGATTTTGCCCGAAAGACTCTGTGAAATTTCTTCTCAGTACCGTGGACTTTAAATCCGTATTTGCCGTCCTGGTCAGGATAAATAACTATGGTGACGTCATCGTCCGCTACCTGAGATGTAGGGGAATGACTACCACTGTAAGGTGGAGTATCGTACAGACCACCATTAGGGCCGTTTGATGTTGGTGAATGTGGCTCTTCATCGACGTAGCTGAGAACTTTGCCCGGTGAAAATGGAGGAGGCTCTAAGCTTTTGTCCGCAAATCCGTCTCTGCGACAAGATGAAAAACTACAAAATGCAGGGTATCTTTTATTGCATTGTTATGTGTTGGTTCAAATGTGTGAAATTAAAATATCGATATCCGTAAACCAAAGATACGCCTTTTGATTTCCCCTTCTCTAGTATGTTTTTGTTAGATTTACTTTTTTTAATTTTCCAACTTTATTACGACTATGATTGATGCAAATACCTATTGCTGTAATCAAAGAGATAAGCCTAAACACGTGGCTCAATAACAAACGACTGAATAGACTCATTTATTACGCCACTAGTAAACAGAACTGAGTAATAAGTACAGTTAATCATTAGAAATATTCAGAAACACTATATCATAAGTACATGCATCAAAATTTATATTATAAACTGAACAAGTATTGCCCTGTAGAACTTTTAATTATCTTTTTATGCATAGCTGCATAAATTATTTGTTCCACATCGACGAATTGGGGCGAATAAAATTTTTAATATTAAATTTTTATGATGTAATAATAGATTAGTGCTTATCAATACATTATTGGGCAATATTTGTCAAAGAATGTAATATTTTGTGGAAATGAGTCATACTTCAAATATATGTAAATTAGCATATTTAAAATTAAAAATTCTATAAATGTTCACAGATACTATTTTAATAATTGTGAGATAGAATGGAATAATTTTGTAAATTAAATAAGATATCAATAATGCCAATTGTGCAATATTACAGAAACGGAAAGTAATTTTGATAACATTAAAAGAACAATAAGTCTCAAACACGCGTTATTACTGATTATTATAAGTAGGTATGACATACCAAAATCGTCTACATATTCTATTTTGAGAAATAAAAAAGAAATCGTTTTTTTTTTGATTCAATATATTTTTTTTTCAAATAATATGTTCAAAATGCCGACCATTTTCCATTAGGCAATATTCATACCTACGAAGAAGCTCTGTTGTACAGGTTCTTTTTATTGTCTCTGGAGAAATATCTTGGCAGGCTTGACATATTTTGTTTTGTAAGTGCAAAACATTAACTGGTCTTTCGGCATAAACAACCTGCTTTAAATATCCCCACAGGAAAAAATCTAGAGATGTCATATCTAGTGAGCGTGAGGGCCACTTAATTGATCCTCTATTTACAATCCAGTTCTAATGAAACTGACTAACTATGTGCGAATTATGAAGCGGAACACCGTCCTGTTGCCACCACATTGTACATTTCTCGACCAAAGGAATATCTTGAAGAAGAACTCGTAATGACTTTCTTAAGAATTCTCTGTACCTTTCCCCTGTAAGAGTACCTTGGTAGAAGATAGGCCTAATTAAATGGTCATTGAATAAGCCACGCCAAACATTGACGCTCCATATAGTCTGAAAGTGTGTGTGCTGTACCCAGTGAGGATTATCGACTGACCAGCAATGGCTGTTATGTCGGTTGACCACTCCATTGTTGTGAGCACGTGACTTGTCAGTCCACATGATTTTATTAAGGAATTCTGGCTCATTGTCAAGTTGCGCCAAAATTTGAGCTATATATAAAATATAGTCTATTTTCAGGATCGTTGGGTCGCAAATCCTGAAGTAAATGCGCTTTGTATGGATGGTACTTATTATCCTTAAGGATTCTATTGACGGAAGTTTTTAATTGATGTATGTGGATTAACATGCACTGAAGCTAATGCGTTCACAGAATGTCCTTCATTTCTAATAGGTCAAATACGCTGAACCATTTTGGCACTCGGGAAAGTACCAGTGTGCATTTTCTGCTGACATTTGAAAATATACGATAGGAAGGAGTATTCGGTTCGGAAAACGTTCTCGATACGTACATATGTTCGGCTTGTCTAGCATTTTTCGACAGACACCGTAGATCAACAGCATGTCTACATATTCATCAGGGGTCAATAACGAAGGCATTTTTCTGGGATATAATCAATTTTATGAACACTAATCCAAACAAACAGTAACAGAATAATAGAAAAAGCAAAAACAAATAACTTAAAACACAGACAAATACCAACAACAAAGGAATCGTGCACGTATGTATGCCATATGAAATAATTTTAAATGACTTGAAACAGTGTTGACAAATTGACAGTTTGAAAAACGTGACATTATAGTAGCATGTTATATTTCATGGGAGCGGCACACTTCAGTCTAGCATTTATGCTCTCACTACATACATTTTTCGGAACTACTTCTTGAGAACATTTTGTATAATAATAATAAACAAATACATATTTGTAAGCCTGGTAGCTACCGAAAACTTGCGAAAAAGATTAGGGGTGCAATTTAAAAAAAAAAAAAAATGCGAGAAGGGGTAAAAGGCTATCTATACGGGGTTTGTCATAATGGCAGAATTTTATGTACAATGTCGTCTCATTTCTACTGGATTTTACTGCAACTTTTTATCTCTATTAATTTCCGAGTAAATGCGTGGGAAAATAGATGTAGGACACACTGTATTGCTGTGTATTCGTTAAGCATCGAACAAGACAAAGTAATTTGCCCCGAAACAGCTTTTCTTGCTCCTAGTCGGGAATAGAAGTAAGTTGCCCGGAACAAAAATGGCGGCATCAGCCATTCAACAGCTCGACAGTTTGGGTAATCACGAAATTTCTGTCAAAAAAAAAGTGTTCGTCGGTAGTTGTCCTGAGTAAGCGTTTATTAATCCCGGGCTGTTTTGTGACGTCAAACTTGTTCTGTTCAGAACAAATGGTGCAATACCAAACATACACATCTGGTGTGTCTGGGTTTGAATCTAGCAGCGGAACGTTTCTTTTATGCTTTATTCTTTGCAAATTAAATATTGTAATGGTAATGAAGGTAGAAAAATTTTTTAATTCACACAGACTGTTGCTAATATTGTTTAATTAGGTATATGTGAAAGTAAATGTTATATAAGTAATTAGTCACATTATGTTTCTTTTAAAGTAAGTACGAATAATTTATAATATTTAAATGTATTTATGTTAACTGTACTGATAATAGTGCGATCTCACACCATATGAAGGTTGAAAATTCACCACAATAAACATTACTCAAGATTGTAGGTATTTGTTCTCTGCAGGATCACAGATAACTAACCCCATCCTGAATTGCACCCCATATTAGAAGGAAATATTTGTAGAATCTCTTATTATTTACTTGAAAAAGAATAAGAATGTAAAATTTGAAACTTTTCTATTTGGTTAAGATCGAGCAATGGATTGCTGGGAACTACCTACGTAAATATCTAAAAGAATATTGTTTGAGAATATTTCTTCAAATTACATATTTTACTGACACTAAAAATTGAGAAAAGCAAATAATATACATTAAAACAAAAAAAAAATCTAATTCTTAAACCTACCGGCCTCAGGGTATTATAACAAAGCAGTGTTCTGATATCAAGACGTATTAACCTATTTTGATAACACGTTGCTATATTGATTAATTCCAGACTCGATAACGAAATTAAACGTGCAAGTCACAACATATGGGATGATAATCACATATATAGTTTCGTTAAAAATATAATATACTGCTTTTAATTTCTCAAAAATAATTATTTCATATTTCACTTACAATTTCCAAAATTTACGAGTCCGTACTAGATAGCTGATCAGACAGTATGCCTCCTTGGACTGAGGATGAAAGTATCTCGTCGTGTACTTCACGTTCATCGCGTATCGGAATCGACAAGCAACGTACCGCACCGGAGTTATCGTTTTGTGTGCAGCAGATAACTACAATCTAACACTTTCAAAGCGATATGAGGCTCCATTATCATTTCGGGAGATAATTACAGACGCAACGTCAGAGAAAACATTAAAAACAAACGGACGGAAACTGTTTAAAAGGGGGGGCGTCATTTTTCCGAATTATGGTCGGGGAAGGAATTTCAATGATTCATATAAACTACCGCAAAGACCTCACAGATAGTATGAAACCGTAAATTATCTGTAATTTTTGGACAATTCGTGTTACTGGGTTTCTATTACCGCATAAATATTCATATTTTTAATGCAACGTCATTATAAATTGTGTTTACACAAAGTTGCTAAACGCAGGTGAGAGAAAAATAAAAATAATTTCCTTGCTTTATACCCGTATAATAGATGACAGGCTATGTTCTATAAAGTGTCTATTTCGATTCGTTTAAAGTAATATCCGGCGTTCCACAAGAAAGTAATTTAGGACCATTCCAATTCGTGATATTTATAAACGATATTGTCACGTATATAACAAACTCTAAGTTGCTGCTGTTTGCTGGTAATTGCAACCGATTGCTTGGTTTTGTAGGTAGATCGCAGTAACATATCCAAACTAATGCGATAATAATGTATTGTCGATGCTTTACCAGGAAGAAAAATGCAATTACTTCTGATTACAGGGTGTTTCTTTGGAAATTGTCCTTGACAGCTTCTAAATTTTACAAAGCACATTCGTAGGATTACCAATGAAGCTTTCAAGGTTTTGTTAACGTGATACGGAACATCTTTCTGGGCTGGAGTGTGCTTTGATAGTTTGGTGACTAACGCCCATAAAAACGAAAAGTTAATTGAAAAGGTTCAAGATAAAAGTTTTTAAGGTATCCTTATACTAAAAAGTACAGAAGGAATCCTCCCTTTGACTCATCACACAATCATATATAAATCGAATTTAAAATACGCTTCTCAAATTAAGACCTGAGATAACTATGTGTGAATAACTTTTTTCATAACGTTTGGCCAATATCTCTATTTAGACTTCATGTACTGTATTATAGCATCAAATATTAACCTGCAATGTGCGTATATTCGAGCGAACTGTCGTCAGTTAACAATATGTGCCAAAAAATACAATATATATTTCCAGTCTCTATAAATTTTTGTTGTCTCCGAACAAACATTCATAAAATTTCTGCTAGGTCTGGGATTCTCCTTTTAAACTACTTATTAATTATTGCTACTATTATTAATTGTAATTAATATATTAACAATTGTTACACTTGCTATCGGTATTAAAACTCTATTTTTTACAGTTCTGTACTTAACATTCTAATAAGTTTATTATTATACGTAGCACGAATTAATTTAGGATATATATCCTGTTTTGCTAACCAAGAAAAAAATTAATATTATTATATCGGAATTTCTCGGTAGTAGCAGAATATTGTGACAATGAAATAAGTTATGCAGATGGAAAACATTTTAACTTATGTAAGAAATATAAAAAAAATGGTCCTATCTCGCAATACGTCTTTATATAATATTGTATTACGGGTTCGCACCTAGTGGCTTCAGGTAGAGTGAATAAATCCTATTAAAAATTGTCATAATAGGATTTATTCACTTTGCCTGAAGATGAGCCACTAGGCTCCAAACCAGTAGCTGCCAATTTACATTAAAGAATATTGCGAGATAGGACCATACCACCAAAATTTAAATTTAACAATTATTCTAAGTAACTTTAACATTGAAACACGAAATTACCAATGGTTTTGTATTAGATTACTAGTTATTTTGATGTCTTTCTGTTGAAGTTACTAAAAATAATTGTGTGGAAATTTAAATTTTGCCAAGGGGGTATTTTTATTTCTTACAATGATGAGCAACTCAAACAGAATCAACCTACATCAATTATTTTGATTGCTATTTCTGAGTATGCCATATATATTTAAACACAAAAAAAAATACAAAATTAAACTATAATTCTTAATTATTTCATTTCACAATGTAAATAATTAAATAAAATTAGGGCTTCAGGCGCGATGTCCCAATAGTTAAGATTGATGTATCATTCGTGTAAAAAAAATGCATGAATTACATATTGCAATTCTGTAATAAATACAATTGTAGTTGTTAATAGGTTTTAGACTTTAGATATTTTAAAATGAAAGGAAACATCGAAAACATATATTTAGGATAAAACCTAATTATTTAAAACCTATTCATAAATGCACACCTACGGATATGAATGGATTATTTTCTTTGAAAAAGGTGTGTTTGTTGGTTAATGAGTAAGAGATCTTTTTCTAAAAAATTAGATATTATGTATGTATTAGTATGAACATAAGCACTATGTCTTTATCTTACAGTACTGAATAATTTTACTTATTTATAAAAGTTATAAGTAGAAGAAGTAACGAGTACAAAGTAACTTTAAACTAATAAAATTTAAAGCCAAATTACTCCAAAAAAGGTGGGGTTAAAGATCCCATAATTAAATTTCTTAATTTATTACCAAATTTTCGCTGAATTTTCTCAGCTACTTCAGGGCAATAAAAATGAAATTACATTAAATTTAGTATATCAAATTGAAAAGTATGCATCAGTACTGGTAGAAAGATAATAACAGACTATTATAAGTCTGTTATTATCTCTGTTTTCTGAGCATTGACTGATAGTTGCTTACCGTTTGGGTTAATTTTTTACTCGGTGCATTGGAACTGATCATCTGATCTAGATTTTCTAGTGAGTTACCAGAGGATAATGGCGGGAAATTTAAATTTATCTATTAGATACGTGTTCACAAATGAAAAGAAACTTGAAATTGGTTTTGCAAAAATATGTATACATACACATAGACATTGGTTTAGATTTAGATTTACGTTATACATAAGATGATTAGTTTAGTTATAAACTCAGAATAAAAAAAGTTAATAGTTTATCACTATTTTTGAATATATAAATTATTTTCGTTACAAAAAACTGTATTTTAAAACCTTAAGTGTGTTCCTATATCAATTTTTAAAGCGGAAATCGAAGAAAAAAATGCAAAATAAAACAGGATATAATACACACTACATGAAAGCTCAAACTTTTACGTCGTGAAGTGGTCGTAAACTCCAATCACGTATGTTCAAAGACCAAACTTTATTAAATATTAAAGAAATGAGAATAATGTGATATATTATGAATTCTTTTCTTCTTCTCTTTTTGATATTTGTGTATCTGAATTGACATACAAACCATTTTCACGATATACAGGGATAGCCTTAATATCTGAATTTTTTTTTTGTTGTAGATGCAGTTTTCCATTATCGATGTATCTTTCTGTGGAATCAATAATAAAGACCCTTTCTTCTTTATTTATATTTAAGTGAAGAAATGTACTGTATCAACGTGAATTATTAAAAAAAAAAAACTTAACTTAAATTTACCAATATATGGCAAATTTCTCATTACTACTGGTTGTAATTGTGACAAGTATTATTTTTTCATAAAATTTGTTACTTATATCCTTTAAAGGCAAAATTACATTTTCCCCAATTAATTTTGGTAACTTTTAAAGTTTGAAGTATTAAGTTAGCTACGATTTTGTATTACATAACAAATAATTTTTATACCTTTCTATTAACTAAAGTTAAATGTTACTCAAAAGTAATTTTGCGTGTAGATGAGTAGAGGTAGAGTCTGTTGAGGGCTGTACTATACAGGGTATTCCATGTAACTGGTTTATTAAAAGTTTATGATGTTCTATTATTTACTTATATATGAGATTTTGGCACCGTATCTGTTTCCATTGGGAACCTATAAATGTAAAATACCTTAACCAAAAATATCAACTTCCGGTTGACCGGAAAATGGATGTCAACTTTCTTATTTTAAATAGAATGATATAATTTTTTATTCATTTTTTGGATTTCTACAACTATGAATACGTCAGTTTTCATTAGCTATTCTATAGCTACATTTGCCGTTTTTGAGTTATTTAAGTTTTCTTTTTAGTCACTAATCATTGCATCATTGAGAAATTAATATCTCGGTTAATACTGCAAAGTAGAGATTCCCAAATTTGCTATGCTATGAATGTAGAATATAACTCTAAGAAACTGTACGCACACTTTACATTCTAACATACAGAGTGTTCAAAATGAGGACAAAGTGACATATTTTCAGATGCAGAGAATCATTTTTTTTTTAAATAGAACACCCTGTATTTTAATTCGGAATTAGGGAAGTAAATATCATCCCTATCACTTTATATCAGCATTCCCTATAACTATCTTTAATTAGGTTTTGAGATATGACAGACTTTCTGTTAAACAGACTAATTTGCCCTATCTTTGCGTGTTGTAGCTGGCTCTGAATGGGATTAATGTCAAATGTCATTGGACTAACAAAAGTGTTTTATGTTATATCATTGTAATTAACTTTTCGTACAACCTCAATATTAATAGAAATGACTATTCGAACAGACATTCTTTTGTATGGTTTTCAAAAATAATACGTGAATGTGATGTGAATCCATTTCAGAGCCAGCTACAAACATTATAAGGATAGGGCTACTTAGTCTGTTTAACGAGATAGTCGCTTCATATCTCAAAATCTATTAAAGATAGGTATAGGGAATGCTCATATAAAATGACTAAGGGATGATATTTACTTCCTAATTCCGAATTAAAATACAGGGTGTTCTATTTAAAAAACATGAGTTTCTGCATTTGAAAATATGTCACTTTGTTCCTCAGTTTTTGAACACCCTGTATTGTTAGAATGTAAGTGTGCTTACCGTATTCTTAGAGTAATATCTATATTCATAACATAGCAAATTTGGAGTACTCTAATTGCAGTATTACCTGATATATTAATTTTCAATGATTGCACATGATTATGACTAAAAAAAAAAAAAAAACTTAAGTAACTCAAAACGGCAACATGTAGCTATATAGGAATAGCTAATGAAAACTGACGTATTTATAGTTGTAGAATCTAAAAATGAATTAAAAAATATATATCTTTCTATGTAAAATAAGAAAGTTGACATCCATTTCGGGTCAACGGAAGTGATATTTTGGTTAAGAGGTATTTTGCATTTATAGTTTCCAATCGAACAGATACTGGTGCCAAAATCTCAAATATAAGTAAATAATAGAACATCATAAACTTTTAATGAACCAGTTACGTGAATACCTGTATATTAGGTATAATATGGCAGCAAATACTATTGTTATCTGTACTAGCTTTTTAGAATTTGAAAGACAAAATTTTAAGAAAACAATGAAATAATATCTCTTAGTGCAAACATAAGTTGTTGACATAAGAATATGCATAAGAACCTAACCAGAAAACACTGCAGTTGCAAAGTCACGGATTTGAATTTAATTTTGGTTTGGTATTATCCTCGGGGATTTCTAAAGATAACGTTACAAGTAATCAGTGCTCTATAGTGACAATGTACTTACTTGCTTAATAAGCCGTGGGTGGTTGGTTCGAATTTCTGCGCGGTCACTTTTTTTCCCCTATATGCATAGGACAAAGATTTGTAGCCACAGAAAATTTTCATACAGAACATAGTTTAAAAAATGTGTGGTTTCATTTTAAACAAAACGTCAGATGCAATCTTAAACAAACAGTGAATCACAATAATGGCGTTCTTATTTTCGCATTTTCGTATATACCAGATGGTCAGAATTAACTACAAGCACTTGCAGCTTGCTATTTTGCTGATTACAGATATAACTAAGCGTTGTGGTAACGTAATCCCGTCATGCGTACCAACTCTTACAACGTATAGTAAAGTTTGAATTTTTAAAATCCTGGAATTTGTATTTTACAAACCGAGTGTTAATTTTAATAACTTTAAGTTCTGGAAATATAGAGATAACGGAAACAAATTGGAATAACATGACAAATATAAAAAAATTAAATGTCAACGCAGTCACGTCGTTTTTATCTCGAAATAAACGTGATTTCCCTAAGCTGCTCACGTTGAGACATTTTATTAATGAAGTAACGAATAATATTTTTAGAAAAGAAAAGGAACGTACCTGAATAGCGAACAATTTGATCCCATTATCACAATACGCAAAAATCCGAATCGCACTGACATTCTGACGATAAGTAGGTATCAAGCAATATTACGAATTTCTCTACATATTCACGCATCATCCGCGCATATGTGCTATAATATGTATATTTAATGTTTGCGGGAAATTACATTTTTTACTTCCTCGTTGTTAAACACGAAACACACATCGAACAGTGTATGCGGCTGATATAATTGTTTTATCTTTTTAACTTTATCAGATAAGCGGCGACTATTGTAGTTTATTAGTTGGGCGGATGTTTTCACGGTGGAATAAATTTAAAATTTAATTCGATCTAAAATAACAAACGGTCTTCCGCGTACGTTCCGAATTGACGAATATTTATGTACGGCTTTATAATTAGGGACCCGTGAAACTTATTATATATAAAAAAGTCTAGCTAACCTGATCAGTTTCA
This sequence comes from Protaetia brevitarsis, assembly GCA_004143645.1. Taxonomy (NCBI): domain Eukaryota; kingdom Metazoa; phylum Arthropoda; class Insecta; order Coleoptera; family Scarabaeidae; genus Protaetia; species Protaetia brevitarsis. The sequence goes on from RXPK01000065.1 coordinate 2,490,669, forward strand.
TATCGCCAAAATTGTATTAACACAACGTGTATGCTCGTGAGATCATCGTGTTTGTTCAAAATTATGCACGTACTGATTTGCAAACGTCTGAACGACAAGTACTAATTTGTTATCTAATGCTCAACGTTTAAGTATAGAAGTAATACATGAAAAAATAATTATTAAGGTATCAATTGTATTTAAAAACAAGATTGTTATCCTTAATTATCGTATAGGTACAGAGGCTGTTATGAATATTGAGACACATTGTTTACGAAATGATATATAACTATACAGAGATTTACTTACATACCTGTAAGTTAGCGGATAATTTATTCAATTTACCTAGAACTAGTGGTGGGCGATTCGAATACAAAAAGATTCCGTAACTCAACAAATACGCATTTGATTTTTATAACAAAGCAAGTTAATTTGAAATAGCAAGGTAAATGAAAGTAAATGATCCTTTCCAATTTCTCACTGATTCTTTAATGACGACAACCGGTTTCATCCATTAAGGGACATCTTCAGGTCAGTTGAAGAAATCCAACAAAAAATTAACAACGTAAATTAATTAGATGAAGTTAAAATGAATAAAAGGGAATAAAATTGTGTAAATTATAGTACAAAATGATTAATTAATAAATAGAAAATGTGTAAGTAAATAAAAAGAGAAAAGTTATAATACTCACAATTAAAAACAGTTTAAAAATAAGTCACATAATAAAATAATAAAAATTGAATTGTAAAATTGAATTAAAATTGTATAAGACTTGTTAACACACATTGTAAAACGACAAACTACACTTTAAAATAAAAGAAAGAAGATAAATTGTATTTTAATAAACAGACGCAGCAAAACGAATAATCCGGAAATTTTTTAAACTTAAATATAAATACAAGGGGGAATTTTCCAGAAAACCCAGCTACGCCATCTACATGTAAAAGGTAAAAAGAGGAGTAAAAGTGAAGTAAAGAAAAAGAAAACTGTAAACCATATGTGCGAACTGACTACCTGTCATCTTTCTAATAAAGTTTTGAATGTTGGATTAGAATCAAAAATAATCTGCGCATTAAAAGAAAATTCTTTACTTTCAACGCCGTAGTCTCTGGTGGTCGTTACAATTTGTAAAATGTTGTATATTAGAACATATGTAGGCGAATTAAATCTACAGTTTAAAAATAGTATGCAATTTACAGAGCGTTTCAAAACTTGGCAGTGTATCAAAGTTATGTTTTTATTAATGTATTTTATGGCATTCTTGAAGTGTACACTAAAAGCTATATCAATTTTATTTAAGGTTCTCTATGCCTAATTTTTACAGTCTATGAGATATTTTAATTTGCTTAAAAATACAATGTTGCAAAAAATTGTAGTATCTCAAAAACGAATTAATTTAGAGAAGTGAAATGAAAACCTCCTTTGGCTTTGAAATGCGACATTCAACGTTGTCCAGTAGTCTACAGGATATTCAAGTACCTAGGGCAAACTTTGTGAATTTTTGTCGTGGGAATAGAACACCCAATATATCTTTACGTTGATGGATAGAAATTTTTATTGTCTTTAAACCAGTATTAGGACTCCTTATGCTAATCTCCACTAGATTTTTAAGTTGTTGGATTTTTAGGTGGTCTAAAGTAAATTGTCATTACCTTTAATTTAATCTAGGTAGCTGGTGATTTTTTTGAATTGTATCCGTGTCCCAGCATCCATGAAGGCATGCTCCTTGCAAGAAGGAACTGATATGATTTTAGTTATTGGCGAACAAATTTTGTGAATTTTACTTGTCCGTAACATTGTTATTTTTGATGGAACATCTTTACATTAATTTCATTAATTAATTTTATTCCAAGAAACTTTGTTTTTCACAATTTACATGAATATCATAAACGCCAAGAAATAAATACAAACTAAACAAAAAGCGGTAAATATTTTTGTATAAAATGATAGAAACAAATGGATTTTTGGATGTATGTTTAAAATAAAGGAAAAAACGTAAGAAAATAAACAAAAAAGCATTCAATATAATTGCTATTTTCTCCAATGCAAAAAATAACTCATTCTCCAAATGCTATTCTGACGTTCCTCAGCATATTTGGTGTTATTGAGATGAATGCGTTTCTAATTCTCATTTTCATATCATCTCTCGTAGTAGGGGGATATTGTAAACGATCTCTTTTGCATATCCCCAAAGAAGAAAGTCCGTACATATCAAGTACAAAAAAAAAACAGCTACCTAAGATAAAGTAATGACAATTTACTTAAACCACCTAAAAATCCAAATAGCTGAAAACCTACTGGAGATAGGCATAGGGACTCCTAATATCAGTTTAAAGACAATTGGATTGTCTATCTATCAACGAAAAGATATACTGAGTGTTCCATTTAAAATAAGAAAGTTACGAACAAGGTTTCCCCTAGGTACTTGAACATTCTGTAGACTACTGGACAACTTTGAATGGCGCATTCAATCAACCAATGGATCTGCTATTTGCGGTTTTCATTCTCTAAATTGATTCGTTTTCAAGATACTAGAATTTTTTTGCAACTTTACATTTTTAAACAATTGAAATATCTTTTCAGTTTTTAGTGTACACTTCAAAAGTGCCATAAAATACAGGCTGTTCCATTAAAAAAAACATAACATTGATGCGTTGCTAAGTTTTGGAACATCCTGTACATTGCATATTATTTTTAAATTGTAGATAAATTATAAAAATTAGGCGTAGGGAAACTTAATTAAATAAAATTGGTCTAATTTTTAGTGTACACTTCAAAAATGCCATAAAATACAGGGTGTTCCATTAAGAAAAACATAACATTGATGCATTGCTAAGCTTTTGAACACCCTGTACATTGCATATTATTTTTATTAAATTGTAGATGTAATCCGTCTACATGCATCCTAATATCAACATTTCAAAAATTGTTACAATTTCACTAGCAGAGAACACTGCGTTACCGCTGTTACATCCTGTATATGATATACATCATGCCAATCTACACGTGCTGACTGGTGCTGCCTAGCAATCTTTAAAAATTGCATGGTCAATTCATATTAAGCTTCCCACAGAGCCAAATTTAAATTGCCCGCAATTATTCTTAGTAAGATGAAACATAAAATTACCTACTAGTTTGTACTACATTGATGGTTATTTTAATGCCTTTACGTTGAAGTTACTAAAAATAGTGGTGGGAAATTTAAATTTGGCTGTTAGGGTTGTTGCACATGTAATTTTAACGCCCCCTTTACAGTTAGTGTTGAGTTTTGTATGTAATGCCAACCTACATGATATTATAATTAAAAATATCATTGTATGTTTATTTGTATGTATTGTGCATTTTTGTTTAATATCATCGTTATTTAGGAACTGGTTGACCGCGAATGTAGTCTTTTGTATTAATTTATTTTTTACGTCAGTCACTCCATCTAATCTTTTGTTTTTATTAATTCATTTGTTTTGCTGGTCATATTTATTTAAAAAGAAAACTACGGACTACACTTGAACTTTTAGGTTGGGAGTAATCGGAGAATGTTGATAATAAAATAAATAGCACTGTGTGAGTACTAAATTACTAAAATTACTAAAAATCTCGCATGCGACTAAAGCGTGCAATGTTCTCCCTGTTAAAAATTGCACGAAGGCATTGCATAATCTGAATACTAAATTGCAACCAACTTTTATTCAAATACGCCTTAAAATCATTTCATGGATGTTTTTGAATGAGAGTGATTTTTTCGACCATTGCTCATTTGGCGCTTCAAACTTCAAATATGTATTATAATCCATTGAGAACACCTGTTATGAGAATGAATAGCGGCGCTTTGTTCGTTGTATACTTCGAATTAGACCGCAAATGCCAACTTATATATTTTTTTGTGCATTTTCCTATTCGATTTTTAAAACGATTTTGAATTCGTTAAGAAAAAAGAACCCGCTTCATCATAAAAATCGAATGCGTATTCGTTTAGAGTTACCGAATCTGTTCGTATTCGAATCGCCCACCGCTACTTAGAACCTTTAAATTATTCATATTTTTTTTTCAAACATCACTAATATTTAGTATACAATAATTGTAAATGATAACAATAAATAAAAATCTACTGCATACATCAATCACCAGTATTTACAATAAAATATATTTTTTTAAAACTTGATATAAGTCAACTTTTTTATTTAAAGTGATAAACTAACAAAAGCAAAATTGTAGGAAATTATCTAACCAACAGCAATTAGCAAATTAATTATTTTAAGCGTTACTAGACACCCTGGCAGTGATTTTTTTTAATAATGCCACGGAAAATTCCATTATGTAGAAGCATTATTAACCTTTTCACACATTTCGATTAGGTACTGAACAGTGAGTATCAATTGTATATCTATTATCTGTATTGTCTAGTTCAAGGATATGTATAAGTGTAAATGCAGTTTCGTTTCCTATATTGTAATCATTAGCATAATAGCAAGGTATAGCATCAATAGCGTCACTTAAAATAAGCGTACTTATATATTGGTTTTTGAAACTTCGAGCCGATGACCTTGGGTTTCCTGTTGGCGGGAAATTCAAATTATCTGTATCACGTAATATACAAAAGTTTTATAAAATACTAGTGTATTTTTTTTTGTGAATGATGTGTTTGAAAGCAGAATATTTCCTTCTAAATAATTGAGCGCGAAATAATCATGTAGCGGCATTAGCAATACAAATAAATCTACGTTTTCTAATTTAATGTTACTATAAATCTATAAACACACTCGGCGGAATGCGTTTATGGGTTAGTGCGTTATAAGATTTATAAACGACTTGTACCGAAATATCTCAAATCAAAAAAGGGCGATTAATATGCAAATTAAAAAAAATAATAACACAAGCAATTCGTTTTTAAAGGCCTTTTTGGACGTTTTCAAACTGATGGGATTCCTCTAATAAATCTCTTACGCACTACGCTACCTTACCAGCCGAATGGTTGTTCATTCTGTATGTGTATATATTAAGCACAATTTAATGTATTAATTATAAGATAATAATCATATTTAAAACTGTTTTTAAAGAACATTCGGTGTCCTGAATGATTATAGGTGTTGTAGGTGCCAAAAGTCGATCTCGCAGGCCATGTGTGAACATACAATCTTGGAAATGAACACTGCAAATTCCATTTTGTGATTTTGCTTATTTATGTCAGTGCGGCCAGCAGCTACTACCTAGCTCTGGATTATTGAAGAATATTTATTAAGGCTTCTAAGGAGTTTGCATATAAGCTGAATTCTTACTTATCTGCAATATTGGATATCTAAAGAAATGTAAATCCGTGATTTCATAATACCTAACCATTTTTACAACTTTTGACGGAGTAATGAATACCAGACATCGTACAATGGCCAATAAAGGCATTTGATAGATTGTTGCTAGTCTCAGACTCCTGTTTAAGTAAGATATGACCCAAAAAAAAAGAAAGCTGGCGATTTCAAATAAAGTTTTAAAATATTTGGAGTTTGATACTAGTTAATCGAAGAGAAGAGTGACGAGGAATGACAACTTAATAAATTTGTTTGGGAGAGTATTTTTGTTTTTCTATGGTTACTTTTTTTTTTTATTTTGCAACAAATCCTAAAAAAAAAATCAATAAGTTATCAAAGCCCGCAATTCATTGTGAATAATATGTAACCCTAACTATACCAATTTTTCATAAACAATTACTTTCTCTATTAATAAAAAAAACACTGTGACAAATAAAAACGAGAAACACATTTTTTTTTACCAGGTTTTGAGTTCAAATACCAGTCCGTGCGATGGTTTAAAGTTTAAATATTACTATCCTTTAATCAAAACAGATGGTTCAAGGGAAATTTCTAATTTTTCTTTCGTTTACTCTTTTTCAAAATTTGAGGTTAAATAAATCAATTTCCAATTACTTTATATGTAAAAGCACTAAATACATTTTAACAGACAATTGATATCTATATATTTTTTACAGTTATAATAGGGAGGTTATATGTATTCAGACGAAACCTTGGAAAAAATAAAAAAAAAAAGTTAAAAATCGTTGTTTGTGCTCTTCACTAAAAAAAGAATTCAAATAAAAATATTGGACCAATTAAAATTTACTATTAAGTAAATAAGTAATCTGTACTAATATTATAAAAAGAAAGTATGTTATGTATAAGTAAATTTTAAAATTATCGCAGCAGTTAAAAAAAGAACTACATTATTAATGATACTGTAAAATAATGAAATATTTGTGATCTGCCCTTAATTTCGGAGAATAAATCGCTAAAAAAGGAAAATATTTTGAAACGTTATATAATAAATTTCGTTTTATTCAATTTTGCACAAACATATGTATGTTAGTGCCCTTTTTAAGCTTTTTTCTAGCATGTCATTGATGTCATAAGAACAATTTTTCCGTTCTTTTATAAGTCTTGATGTACTATATTGAGCATGTTTCTTACCAAACAAAAACAAAACTTACTCGTCAGAAATATGTGAGTCATCCTCCCATGCTTTTCTCGGCTCTTTGGCTCCTGAAGAGGTGATTTTGTTATCATATAACCTCGGCGGTCTACCAGGTGCATGGCAAAACTTTTCCTTTGTCTTCCAAAGCGGGAGGTGGTTTGACCTTACAGAAACATATTTTGTCAAAAATCACAATATTTGTAGCAAGAAGTCGATTCTCCCAACAAAAACTGCAGTAACTAGTTCAAAAAAATTGATATTAATTAAAAAAAAGAATCAAGGAATTCTTGAATGTTGTTGAAATTCTATAGTTTTAATTTTAGTAAACACACGAATTGGTTATAACTTATAACGATAGCAATTATAAAGTACAGCAAAGAAATAAAATATCTGCTCTATTTGCAAGCAAAAAAAAAAAAGATAAGGCGAATATAATTTTTACCGGATATAGTGCAAACACCTGGCTCTATTGGGTATAAGAAATAAAAGTTAAAAAGTTATACATAATGATCAACTAAAAGTGATAGATTGATGATTAACTTATAGTTTATATTTACTCCCCTGGATTGGCTGTTTCTGGTGACGCCATCTGTCGTTCGTGATGTGCTACATTAAACATAACAAATAAAACAAAAAAAAACCGATGAGTTAATTCAGACACTTTGATTTGCCTAAAATGTTGAAGCATTAAATAATTGAATACAGTTTAAATATGAGGCATCATTTGAATCGACGACCTAATATAACTTTGCTTTTAAGTTAAATATTTCCAACAGGAAAAAGGTTTGTAAAATCAATATCTCACTCTTACTACCAGTTGGTAAAAATATAAAATATTGTTGTTACTTCTACTTCATGTTGGACTTCAAAATTTACTGGACCACACCATCAAGCGACTGGTCCTAGTGCAAACACCTGTCGTTGACACCCTTCAAGAAGAGGAACCCAGCCAAATTTATTAATATATAAAATGGGGATTTGACGGCAGTTCCGCCCACAGTTCCTATAAACAGGCTCACCATGGTGCTGATGCTTATGATGCTGCTGTTTTTATAACCAACATTGTGTCTCTTCGCCTTGTTTGCGATACGAAAATAATTTGGCAAAATCCGCGACCTGGGTGCACTAGATATTGCAGGCCATTAAACACTGAATTTATTAAAGAACCTAAGGAAGTAGCAGTTGCAGAGAAAGCAAAAGTGGATGATGAGATAAAATCATTAGTCCGTATTGGCGTGTGCCCCAATAAAAAAACGTTTGTTGTGCATGACAAATTAATGTTTACGATTGTAGACGGTAAAGTCTGCAAAGCGGTTACAGGTACCTTGTCAACGCAAAAGTGTTACATTTGTGGCGTGACATCCAACCACTTTAAAAATACAGATGATATGATTAAAAGGCAACCAAACATGGAGAATTTGCAATTGCATTTTCTATATTGCACGCTTCTTCATTTATTATATAAGCTGCTCATTGAAAAAATTGCAAGCTTGAGGAGCGGATAAATAGTAGTGCACAATAAGAAGTGGATACAAAAACAGCTTAAGGATACATTGGATTTAATTGTTGACAAACGTAAAGCTGGATTTGGAAACTCTAATGATTCCCAAATTACCGGTATCGATAACGAACTTATAAAAAAAATGCACATCGTATTCATTACTGTGTCCAGTGGATACGAAATAGACATGGAAAATAACATTTTTTACCATCACACTGCTAAATATTTTGTGAAAAGGTACCCATGGTACAAAATGCCTCCCACGTTGCACAAATTCTTGATACATGGTCCACAAATAATTTCATCGGCTCTATTACTAATTGGTCAGTTGACAGAGGAGGCGCAAAAAGCACGTAATAAGCACTTTTCATGAATTTTCAGGAGCTCAACTCAATAAAGTACAATAGAGAAAAGTGCAACGAAATATGTTTTTATTAAGTTTAGATCCTGTAGTGGTGGACAAAAGAAAAATGCCAAAGAAAAGCCTTCAAGCTCTCCCAAAAAAAAGGCATTAAAACTATTAAAAGCACCATATTGTCAAGGTAACGGCGACGATGACAATACTATAGACGTAGACGATGAATCTTTCAATGAAGATGATGATTTGTTAAATTTCAGTTCTAAGAAATTTTGCAAACATTGAAAAAGAAATAAAGTTTTTATGTTACCATATGTTTTATTAAATAAAAAGAGTATATAGAACGCTGACAATGCTTTATTTACTTTTAACAACATCTATGAAAAGGTATATAAATTTACAAAAAAGAGATATATATGAAGTCTGAGATTTGATGCCAAAAAAGAAGCAGTTCGCCCTACTGTGCATCGTTTTTATATTTAACAAACCATTTGATAATTTTCACCTGAAGATGATTCTTTTGTGATCGAAACATGTTGTGAAAGAAAAATTAATAAAACCAGATTGGATATTGAACACCTTTTACTTTAATTTAAATCTTAATGAGTTACTATTGTTTTCGTTGAGAGAGTGCCAAACATTTTCCACTTACCAGAATTTTACTGGGAGATCTTACGAATTTCCTTTCCAAACGACCCCTTTGCTTCATATCTTCGACTGTCTGAAATTCCGTCCGACCGGAATAGGTAAATTTCGAACCTAATGATAATGTGAATCGTCTGGGCAGTTTAGGAGAATGTAATCTGAAAAATGTATGGTGTTCTACGCAGGCTTTCCAAAGCATTTTCGACGAACGATAGGTCTCCATATTAAATCCTAGAGGTATCGTAGTTTTCCGACTACACAGAGCAATGCAAATTAAAATGTGCGTACTTCTAGTTTGTGTTACCTACTAATTCTCTTCTAAGTTGTATAAAAAATTGTTTTCGTTTGAATGATATCTTCATGATTTTGGACCAGGAAAATATGTTAATTTTAATGTCGTTTTGAAATACAACTAATCCGACAGATGTGACTCCTAACTGAATATCTTTTCCAGTGTTATCCTAAAAATACGAATGGCGGACATGAAATAAACGTGAATCTGCGCAGATTCATAAAAAGTAAATTTACCTTTGCTTTATGCAGCTCTACCCCGTACATTTCTAAACGTTTAGCATGATCTAGAAAATTAAATTCTGCGTCCGCGGGTAACTGACCTCTGAAAAGTACAAAAGCTTTTACATTTTCACTTCATTCAAAATATACACCTAGACAGACATTTTGTGAGGAATGGAAAATTGTATTATCTCTCATATGATTTTAAAAAATTTAAATGTCCATTAAAGATTAAATAATGCATCACAATAGCTGCTTTCGTACGTGGCAGTGATTATAATCAGTATTCGCTAACTACCAATAAGCAAAGAGAATTTAAAAAATATGCAAATTCTATTGGATAGCAAGTAATCCCGATTCTGAATTATTGCACGAACGAATGCAGCTAATGAAACGTTTAATTCTTGGAAATAAGAATCAATAAAATGGTAGTAATTTATAAATAAATTATTGAATTACTTCAGCTTTTGGTAGTATTTGTCACACATCCGTTTGCTAATCAAAAATTATAATAAAATAATTTGAAGACGATATAGTAATATAAATTAAACATCAGAATTACAAATCTGAGCGTATAACTACCTAAGCGTTATCGCAAAATGATAATAGTGATGATAATGATGAAACAAATACATATGACGTGCTATAAGATACCAAGAAGTTTACATATTTATCTCAAGTTCACTTGGTGTGTATATGTTTTCATGGCGCCAAACATTATGCGTAATATTTTTAAAACATTTAAAGTATGTACTATTTTTTTATGTGAAGTATTAGTACTTCCAAGAGCAGAGTTGTATAAAACTACTTAAATGAGAAAAATTGCCGGTTTCGGTGTTGCCTTAATGCAGATATCTCAGTAAATACCAAACAGTGTTCTACTAAATGGCAATACTATCTCCTTTTTTATAAAGTTCAATGGATCTCCAAATTCTGACTAAAAGAAGTCATTTGAATTGTTAAAAACACCTTCGATTTTTTTAACTTCAAATATAATTTTAATTATCATTATCTTCATCGCTGAAGATAGAAGAACACAGATGTTTCAGCCAAAACTTTGTAAGTTAAGGGGGTATTAAAAAAACTCTTTCGGGGCAAAATTAATAGCAGTAATGAGCTACTCCATTCAAGGTAGTTTCGCAAGATAGACGTTTTTTCCGGAAAACAAAGGCATCCACGCACTCTCCACGAATATACGGTAGCAAATAATTTATAATTGAATGTTACAAATATATTGTTTAAAAATAGAATGAAAATGGTGCATGAATAATTGACGTAGAAAATTACTAAAAATGTTAATTTGGAGTCATAAATGTAAATGAAATAGTATCCTTTGCCTCGGGAATTGTTGTAAAGACAAAATGAACGTAACAAGTAGTTCATGATTATGAACAACTTAAAAAATAAAGTTGGCTTACCCCTCTGTGCACGGTTTATAGAAATCTGCTAGAAAGGAGATTATTGAGATGACAAAGCAAGCAGTATGTTTTATAAATTTTAAAATTTAGTTGTTTTGACAACAAAACACATGCACAAACGCGATTTTCTACTGAATTACAAATATGATTACGCATGTGTACGAGTTTTACTGCGTGACACTGTCGCTAAAACAAACAAACTTATTAAATATTTCCTGTTCGGAGTTATTAGCAGTGATATCTATTGCAATGCAGGATGCTTCACTATATACAGGCTGATCCAACTTAAGTGGTCAATATTGCTATCTCCGTCAATATTGATGCTACGATGTTGGTTAAATTAGCAAACTGGTAGTATTTTTCATGTTGATTAACGTACATTCAATAGAAAAACAATTGATAGTTAACTGCCAAAGTAATATTTTTTGTAATGGATCACCCTGTATATTTTTCAAAAATTTGAAAGATAATCTCATTTGCAATATAAAAGTTTAAATTTATATCAACCATGTATTTGTATCCAGAAAAAAATTGCACTAGGCCTCCTTCGTGATAAATAGAAACAAATAGTATGACTTATAGAACTGTCAATAGAAATATAATAATTAATCTTGAATTTTTTCCAGCTTCATTGGTAAATTAGTTTTGTTGCTTCATTTATTTGTCAGTATTCTTGATTGTTTATTTTTAATGTGTTAATTGTTAATTTTATTCGTTACGTTTTCTCATTTGGAAAAGTGCGATATGCTGGAGGCATACATTTTGTGCCGAAAAAATTGTACAAGGCCTAGTGAATATTATGCTGAACGTTACCTCTTACGGCAACAGCCTTATTATTATCGAAAATTGTATCAATAATCTAAAAGGATTGATACTTTGTTTAGTGAGAAAAAGGCACAGAAGAACGTTAATGTGAATGAGGAAACAGGAACGACTGTGTTGGCTTATTTTGAAGCACATTGTGATAGTTCAATTAGAGATGCTGCGAAGGAATTAAATTTAAATTAATTATCAGCCTGTATATATTATTACAAACTTTAACATTAGAAACAAAAGAAATCTAAAGAGGTTGTGTATTTCAAATGAGAACTATTCTATTTCTAAACTGTATATGAATGTATTTTTTATACTTAGTTATCCTACCACTTGGAAATATCTTTCGGTCTCTTAGACGTAACATCACTTCGCGCTTTTCGCTATTTAAAAGACACCAAAAAGTACTTCAAAATGATGTAATTGCTATAAAGAAATGAGAAATATAAACCAGGATACCAAACTATCAACTAAAAAATGTTACTACCAATTTTATATGATAGACATATTACAAATAAAAAGAGTAGACAACTCAAAATTCCTGTAGTAATAACGAACATAACTATATCTTAATTAATCTTGAATAATACAAGATTTGCCGTTTATTATTTCACTTTATTCTATATTAATTTTAAAGTTGATAATTTTTATATTTTTGACAAAAACTTTACTAATAAATAATTCTGCCAATTTGTAGCATTATTTTAAAATTAACAATTTTGGTACTGAATACTGGACTCCTTTCTACTTTCTACCAGACAAGTTGTCAATTATTAAAATGAGATTTGTTTGAACCCAAGTTTTGAAACAGAAGAGAGTATTAATTCCAATTTAAAAAGTACACTTAAATATGTGGACCTTTTCTGTTAAAAGATATAGTACCAAAATTAGGAAACAATGAGTTTTGTGCTGTTTTGAAAGTTAAATTTCAGTGATATAAAATAACTTGCTGTATTTGAAAAATTAACTCCTTCATGTATAAAAAAATTACTTAATCATGAAATATTGACTTACTTGTGTAATTTATGAATTTCTGCTATTTTTCTTTCCATATCTTCCGTCTGTCCAGGCATAAGTTGCAGGTGCGAAAGGTAATTGGGGCCATGTTCTTCTGGTAGGTAGTCACCAAGTTCAGCTACGTATAAGATATAAAGAAATCAAGAACTATTTTACTACATACCATAAGCATTAACTTACACTGAACTATATAACTAGCCAATAAAATTGCTTTACTCGGAGGTAAATGTAACCGACCCTCTAATATGTCACGTCGTACTTGAAGGTAAAATTGGTAACGTGTATATTCTTCCTGCAATTTACTGGGATCTGACACATAAAACTTTACCCTAAAATATAACTTTGGCTGGCAATTTCCTAGCTGCTTTTTGAGTGATTTGGACGGATCAAGCCATTTCTATGTAGAATCACAAACCATAATTTGAAACTACTCATTAGAGAATATATAAAAATACAAACCATGTATTCTGCCTTATTATTTATAGTTGGACAACCATTCTCCAAGTATTGCAAACCAAAATAATCTTTCTCAACCAATTCTAAATGTTGATAAACCAGTTCAAGTAAATGAGAACCTTTTGATCTTTTCTCTACATTAAAGGTATGCTCCGTATCGTCAAGGAAACAAACAGTAACACTTAGCCCTTTTAATTTACGTTCCCTCGCAGCCGCCAGTTCTAAAGCCTGCACGTGATATGTACCACTTGAACCACTGAACGCTCTTCTAGATACACTTTCGATCATCTCATTACATCAACATAGTATTACACTAAAACAAATGGGATGTCAAGTGTTTATTAAATAATTGCATATTTCCTAAAATTGTCAGGTTAAGCAACAAGTTATGAATCTACAAGTGAACATCTGCAGGTATCAATTTACCTTTAAGATTTAATACGGTGAATTAATTACATTATGCTACTGTATTTTTGCTAATGACTCATTAGGGAGATTGTAGCTTTCAAGCATCTTAATCCAGTTTTTGCAAATTGAGCTTATGAATACATCACAATAATTCCTACGGATCGATGTATATGCAGTGTAGAAGTACTTGGTTTTTTTTTAACAAGAAGTGTGTATTATAACATTAAACAGTTCCACCATCTTTATATTTCTCCGGATTTTTCTTTATTGCCATTAGCACTTAGCACTTCCAGCACTTCACACTTTCGTTTTCCTTTTCACGTAGTTGGTATTACTGGGTATATGTTCCATGTGTTGGCCAATCACAAAAGGTTATTTAAAGGCATTGCCGCTTGATTCAATTTTATTTGAATCATACTAGATTCCTACATCTACATGTAATGTATAGCAATGTTGATAACGATCGTTATCTTAACTTAAATCAATAAATTGTGCAGCAACATTATTCGAATAATATTGCAGCATAATTTATTGATTTAAGTTTAGGGTTGAATCTTTTTAAAACAAACAAGAATTGAATTAATTTCGTATAAAACAAAAAGAAAGCAGGATGTTTGGAATAATGTTAAGTTTAGATAAAGAATGTCCATTGTCAAATACCTGCTCATCAAAATTTACAATAATTTTAAGTACGCCAAGTAAGTAATCTAAAGATAAATTTTTCTTTGATTATTGTGTTTGATAAATTTGTGAAAAATGTTGGAAGTAGAGGGTGATTTATGATTCCTTTTATAAAAATAAAACGCCCATTTGAGTGTAAAGAAATGAAAAATTATATCACATCATTATAAAATAGCATAAAAAGTGTATAACTATCTGAGCTGGTTTAATTAATAACCTTTTGTAAAACCATTTATCATATTCGCTGAAATAATAGTTTAACTATTTAACTGATAGCAGTAATAAACCATATATCAGTAATTAGAAATATTAGTAAGTTATAAAGTCTTTGTGTAATTGTTTCATAAAATATAAATCTGCAAGGTGTAATAATTGTTTCTTTCAATTTCTATAAGGTCGTGGTAGTGATGTTGGCGTTTGCATTTATGGCCAAACATGTTCGATTTGAAAGTTGTGCTTTCAATAACTTCAACATAAAGGTATTAAAATAACTATTAATGTAATACAAAATTGTAGGTAATTTCATGATTCAACGTTGAAGTGACTGAAAATAATTGTGGGAAATTTACATTTGGTTGCCTCGGCGACTAACTTTTTAACTAATGAGTATATATAGAGCTGGACAAATTCTTACCGATATATACTTATAACTGCCCTAATTTGTGCAGGTGACATATGCATGTGTATCTCTTTTCCACATGCTACTAATCAGCGTTAAAATTTAATAATTTTAGCAGCAAAATTCAAAGGTTCCCCAATTATTTCATTGGTTATTACTTATAATAAGAAAATTGTTTATTTATTATAGCATAATATTTGTTATTACTTAAATGTATGTCCGACTCTGTCTCAATAATCGAGTAGGGGCGGTGAGAAACCCGTAGTTTATTATATATTATTATTATAGCAGGAAATCCAGGAAATCATGGAACGAAAGGGCCTAGGGAGATCTAGATTTTAAAAAAAAATACTTTTAGGGATTTTCGACAATTGACTATTATCAGCACTGCCACGAAAGGAAATTTTGATCCTATTTATTTTGCTTTGAACGTGTTTTGTGCGTGCTCCTCTTTTGCCTGGCGGCTTTGCATTATTACTTGTATGTTGACTGGTGTTACAAGTTTCTCTTATTTGGTGGTTGTTAAGTGGATATTTAAAAATCTGTCGGGTAATAAAGATCATTATATACATGTGCTTTTATGATGGTTTACTATTGTTACTGTTATTCATCTGTTGCAATTATAAGAAATATTTTTTTAGAAAAAAAAAGGTGAAAAACATGTTCACATATTTTCTAGCATTATCATGGAGGCAGAGAGTGCAAAGAACATTCTGCCAGAATTATACAGTCCACTACAGGCGGCAAGGGCTTGGTTACGAAAAGGTCCAGAATATTATGAAGTGTCTGTGGATGAGTATCCAAAGAGGAACTGCATTTTATTAATACCAACTGACACGCAAAATGAAACAATGTTTATAGCTCAGGCTGCTGTGAAAGAATTTCATCTAAATGGAAACAATATTCTGATTATACACCATGATAGGGGCGATATGGTTCTTGAGTTTTCTACAATAAATAGTGCAAACAATGTAATGCAATTATTGCAGAAGGTACTAAGGTAAATAAGTATTTAAAACTGTTTGTAATAGTTATATTTGAAATTTATTTTCAGCAATTCTTTTATTTGTTTTTAGTATTTTTTTGCTAATTGTATTATTTGTTACAGCAGCAACCAGTTCCAATGTTATACCAGAATCATATCCATTTCTAGAAATGTAAATTATATGATAGAAATAGATAATAAATAATTTTCAAAAACATTTTGTTTAGTACTAGTTATACTTTAAAGTGTGAGTATATAAAGTTGATAGAATTGATGTGGAACAATTTAGTTTACTTTGTGTGGTACATTCAATGCAAACTTAAAGAATGTAAATGTAAAATGACAATACTTTTCATGAAGAGTGCAAGTGTAGAGAACAATCAAAAACATATATATCTAGAAAAGATATAATATTACAAAAAAATTAGAATATTTTATATTTATCCAGTAAATTAGAACAATTTAATTGTGTTATGTTGCTAGATCAATGCTCATCTTCATGCTAATTTTTTTTTTATTTTATATAATATATAATTTATTTTATATAATATATATAATTAATCTAGTTATTACCGCGAATAAATAAATGCCCTAGAAAAAAAACGACAAGGTTTTTTTTTCTTTTCTTGTTTTTTTTTACGTATCTTTTGAATGAACCTTTACACCATTATTTTTCGGCATTTTTTTTTTGGTTATTTTTCATTTACAATAATTTTCCACTGCGAAAAGTACTTTGAATTCTCATCACAGAGTGAAGCCACCCTTAATTGTGCCATCTCTTGACCTTTTTAATAACCAAAAACTTCGTCCCCGATTGTCATACAGATGTCATCATTTACCAACAATGTTGTAACTTGTAACACAAGAACTCTACTTTATTGTTGAAAATCAATATTGTTATTTTTACTTCTTTTGAAATATATCTTTTGAGTACGCATGTCTAGTGTTTGACCGCTGCCGTGGCTTCTGCTGTCACTTTCTGTTTGTACTCGTGTTTTTCTGTGATATTTTGCTATAAAATACCAGATTTGCAGGGTATTATAAAAAGTGATCATAACTAGTTTCGACATGTCTACATCTGGTGATTTTGGCAACCCTCTGCGAAAGTTTAAGTTAGTGTTCCTAGGCGAACAAAGTGTCGGAAAAACTTCTTTAATTACGAGATTCATGTATGACAGCTTCGATAATACTTACCAAGCTACCATAGGAATAGACTTCTTATCTAAAACAATGTATCTCGAAGATAGGACTGTTCGATTACAATTGTGGGATACCGCTGGGCAAGAGAGGTTCAGGTCACTTATACCATCTTATATTCGTGATTCTACTGTTGCAGTTGTTGTTTATGATATAACGAATGCAAATTCTTTTCATCAAACATCTAAGTGGATAGATGATGTACGCACAGAAAGAGGCACTGATGTCATAATAATGCTCGTTGGCAATAAAACTGATCTCTCTGATAAGAGACAAGTTAGTACGGAAGAAGGAGAAAGGAAAGCAAAGGAACTTAATGTGATGTTTATAGAAACTAGTGCGAAGGCAGGCTATAACGTAAAACAGTTATTTAGGAGAGTGGCAGCTGCACTTCCTGGCATGGATTCCACGGAAAATAAGCCCCCAGAAGATACCGTTGACTTACAAACTCAACCCCAATTGCAATCTGACCAAAATGATTCGGAAGGAGGCTGCATGTGCTGAACTAATTCAAAATGACGACAGTTATGATATCATTTAGTTTCATCAATACAGTAGTCTCTGCTTCTGTTATGAATCGAAAGCTATAAATGTGATGTTTATTTGCAGTTGGCACTTGATGTGTGAAATGAGATACCACTGTTAAGAATTAATTGCATTCTTGTGTCACAAGACTATATAAATTGGTATAAATTTATGTGATTTTTTAATTAAGACAATTATTTATTTATATAATATATACATATATATATGTATTAAACAATTTTGCTTATTAAATTATTAAATAAATATATAAAAATATGTAATACTTGATAGTGCTGGCATTTATAGCACACCAATTAAAGGCATTCCTGAAAAGCCAGATAATTCCCATATATGTATGAATTTTTAAATTAAGAGGAAATTAATTCTTTACAATCAATAGGCTTGTTCTAATCACTTTTGTGCATACATTATTTATAATGGTTGAATGTACTTCTAATAAGCTTCGTTACTCATAATATGCTTATAAATAATTCCGTAATTTCATATAAATTTACACTAATTTACACAGGAATTTATGACTGCATTTTTTTTATAATATATATGTTGTAATACATTTCTGGCTTTTCTAACTTTAGAAAGTTTATACTAATAGTATAAATTAAGTTAAATTTTACTGCACTTCCTGATCATTGTTCCTATTATTTGAATATATCCTATAAATGGTTTCAATAAACAATGAAATATTAAATAGGAAAACTTTGAGCTGATCATGATTTATTGACGTTATTTTTAATCCTATATTTAATCAATATTTATATTTGGTGATGATTTATTATTTCTAAAATAAAAGGGAGTTTTATCGAATTTGATACTTTTGGCGCCATCTCTTGCGTAATAGCTACATTTAATGATGAGTTCAAATCGAAGAAAATGCTCTTGTCTAAAGAAACATCCCATGTATGTCCTGTTGTTGTTGGCATTACTCCACGTAATTCAAATATTGTCTCACAGATGGCTAAAACGATTCTGCGAATGCATCTGTACAATTTACAACAGAATTTTTAAAAAAATCAGGATGTTTTTCGGTTGTGGTGGCTGGTGGATGTTTCTTAAGATCATAGGTTTTTAATTTTAAGATTTTAATTTTTAAATAATATATAAAACTTTGCACATGTTAGAGTATCTGGTAATGTCAACAATATTCTTATACTGTAATATTCAGATTCGGAAAGATGTGTCATATTATCGAGCTGAGCTAATAATGAAAATTTTCGGAGGCCTTATTGAAATTGTCTATTTCATTAAACAGTTCTTTTCCTGATATAATATAAATTTATGAAGTCCCGTAACATGCTTTATAATTTCTCACATTTTGCGTCTATGGTTGTTCTCGTTTTAAAAGGTTTTAAAAAATAAATTATTTCACAATTACTTTTTATTTCAAAACTTTCATCAATGCATCCAAAACCGTGTTAAATTGAGACAGTGATTAGTATAGAAGTTGTGAGACTTTCATATTTCTGTACAATGGGGACTAAATAATTGCTCGTTTTTTTATAGCGTTAATAAATGGAATTGCGAAAAGATCGCAATTGATAATTTCCCAAACTATTCTCTTCCAAGATCTTTAATTTTAGCTTTTGTGCTTTTTAGTAATATGCGTGGCATACGTAGCCCGAAAATGTTTTTACTGATTATCTACTTTAATTTATGTTAAAATCATATACCCCATTAACTATAGATCGTATAAAACTTAAAATATTTTATTTTTAATATAATCAAATCATTTGCTAATTTGCTTTTAACTAATTTCTAGTACCTTTTATCGTAGATTTGAAATAAAAATTTTGTACTTTAAAAGAGAGTTTTCGAATATTAATATTATTATTGTAAAATATATACCTTATCAAAAATATTATTCTTAAATACATTTTCCAAATTTGATGGAATATGAAAAAAATTGTTGAAAAGAAATCTCCTTGTAGTTAGTTGAAACAAGTAATAATGTTAAATATTTAAACAACAAATATTATACAGGAAATTACTAGGACTTTATATTTGAGTGCATTTTTTTTATTCTGAACAACTAATTTTAATAACATTTTGCTGTATTCTTCGAAATGAGGGTACTTTACTGCTATACGATTTTCATATTTCTTGGTCTGTCTTTTAAGCTAATTAACTTTAAGACGATCTAAGTGTGCCTTGCTTAGATGTCAAGCATGTAACTACTAGATATAAGAGAGACTATTATTCTACTAGAGTTTTATTTATTATTTGCAATAAAAGGCTTTTCTTCGTACAATACTATACCTTACTAACGGGGATTTTACGTACGTCAAACTTTTCCTTAATTAACTACAAATTTCCAGGACATCGGAATCTTGAATACGAAAATCTTGTGAAATATTCACCTACGAAAACGTTTAATAATTTCCAAGTAAATATTATAGATAAAGTCGATGTGTAACTCAAATGTTACTTTTATATACAATTTTTTTATTGATTGACATGTTAATATGTATTTTGATGCACATGTGATTAGTAAATTGATTGACATAGTTTATCACTTTTTTTTTTGTCGTTAATTTTTTACTTTTTTAATTTAACTAACAATAAGTACAAATTTCCAGGACATCGGAATCTCGAATACGAAAATCTTTACGAAAACGTTTAATAATTTCCAAGTAAATAGATAAAGTCGATGTGTAATTTCACAATTTTTTTATTGCATTGACATGTTAATATGTATTTTGATGCACATGTGATTAGTAAATTGATTAACATCGTTTATCACTTTTTTTTTTGTTGTTGTGGGAGCCGTCTGACATGGAATGTCTGGAAACACTGCAGTCTCTTGGCTTTTGTATTTACTCTCTCATTTCTTCTACCCATTAAATTATACCAGCTATTCCAGGATCCTAGTACCCTGCACTAAATCTGTACAGGTCTTTGGTTGGTTGGTCGATGTAATCCACTGGGTTCATTTTTGGCTTGGCAAAAATTGCCTGTCTTCTTGTATCCAGAGCCTCGCATTCACACAGAATGTGGTAAGCGTTCTCTGTCCTTTCATTATACAGTCTGCAGTTGGTATCTCCAGTGTTGATCCCAATTTTTGTAGGTGTTCTTTTAGGGTACATACGTGTTGCAATGCGAAGATGATTCCTACTGAGCTGCAGCGGTTGTTCAGCCTACAGCCAGTCTTACCATGAGTGTATAGATTCATAGACAATTTCGAATTTACCGTCAGTCAAGCCGCGCCCTCTAGGGCGAAAATATGTACATAAGATGGCGTCTGTAGGTAGAGACCACACGTAGACCCATGTAAGATGTAAGTCGTAAATAAAAACAACTAGATTCAATCACTGGTTTTATTTTTATCACTACGGAAAAGCCTATAACATTAGGCGCGCAAAGAGAAACAAACGCGAAATAATGAGTTTGCCTGATTGTATTATTCCAGTGTTCCTTTTGTTTCTCTTTGACTCAACTTCTTACCTGTTCTCGTGCTGTGTTTTTAGACACTCCTGGAACAGGTTTTGGGCCTATATATGAAACAGATGATTCCTTTCTTGCTAACTCATCGGCTTTTTCGTTTCCTTCGATTGCTGAATGCCCGGGCACCCATAGCAAAAGTGACTTTATTGTGGTCTGCAAGGCTAGCTTTGATTGTATTTTGGGGTTCACTAGTACATTCCAGTTTATCCGATCCGTGGTTTCCACATCTAAAGGCTCTGCTCCGATAAGCCATTGAAAAGTGTCCCTAAAGCTATCGGGCTGAAATTAAAGCAAATGGGTGCTACTGTAAATACCAAAAATTACCTCTATCGTTGCCACCCCATTCGAGATATTAGCATAAGGGTGAAAAAATTCAATATTTTTTTCTCTCAAAAATTACTTAATTAATTTCAAGCCGATAGCTAGATCAGGTGGTCTGGTCTCATTCCCAAAAGGTTGTGTTCCACATGATGGACAATATTATTGTGTCCCAATTTTGCATATCTGCCACTTGGTAGTTCTTCCAATGAGAAATGTCCCATTTTCTACTACTCCGTCGTACAATACATATTACTAAACTTACGTACGACAAAGTTTTCCTTAATTTTTTACTTTTTTAATTTAACTACAGATTTCCAGAACATCGGAATCTTGAATTCGAATAACCTGTGAAGTACTCAGCTATACAAAAACGTTTAATAACTTCCCATTAAATTGTAATATCTGCAAATACTATAGATGAAATCGATGTGTGTGCGTCAACCCAAATAGTACCTTTAGTTCATAACTTTTTATTGATTGACATGTTAATATTTTAATCTACGTGATTAGTAAAACGATAAACATCGTTTATTAATACTTATGTATTTGTATGTACAGAGAGGACCAGCTAAATCGACACCGTTTTAAGATGCGTGTGCAGAGAGTGCGAAACTCCTGCATTCGGTTCATTTTCGGTCTCCGCAAATATGACGGAATCTCGCATAAGCTGATTGAGTTGCATTGGCTGAACATGGGCAATCGTAGAACTTTCCACTGTCTTAAGCTATACCACTAAAGGTCTGTTTTGGTTCCAACTTTGGGCGGTTCTATTACGGTTCAAAGCAAACGCTTACGTGCGTAGCAAAAAGTTTCCCACTACACGGCAAGGTCATGATCTGTGCTGGTCTATTGCTCTGGACCGTAATAGAACCGTCCGAAGTGAGAACCAAAACAGATCTTAAGTGATAATCGAGCGTAATTCGATTCGGTACATGTAAAATAGAAGTGGTAGGTGCATGGCCGTCGTTATATATAACAGTTTATGTTAGTGTGTGATCCAAACAGAAAAATATAGTAGCAATATGGAAGTAGACATAGAAGAGGCTCTCGAAAGGCATATCAAAGGACAGATTGAAAAGTAAAAAAATTGTCCTTATTTATATGTAAAATAGAGTTGCTTTTTTTTCTATTAATGAAATTGCATTGAAAGGTATTTAGTGTACTAAAGCAACGTTTACTAAACTAAAACACAGAACCCTACATTATGATCCTGTAAAAGCTGCAAATATAATTTACTCATGCTGTGTTTTATACAATATGCCAACAGAATTCAATGATGTGGTACTTGTTGATAATTTGCCAGAAGAGGAAGATAATAACGAAAACCGATGTTTCCTCTTCACAGTTCGAGCTATTCTTCTGATTTTATTTGTGAAGGGCTCTCTTTTGTCTATTTTTTTTAACAGGCCCTGCATTTGTGATGCTTCCCTTCTTGTTTGTTTGATGTCTGATTAATGTCAAATTCATTGACTAACCATAAGTGTTTATGTAGGTATATCATCGTAATTACACTTTTGTACAACGCAATATTAATAGAAATGACTATTCGAATAGCAACATTCTTGTACGGGTATTCACAGAATAATAGGTACATTAATTTGACATTAATCCCATTCAGAGCCAGCTACAAACATTTAAAGATAGGGTTAGTTAGTCTGGTTAACAAATTGTCGCTCATATCACAAAATCTATTAAAGATAGGTATAGGGAATGCTGACATAAAATGATAGGGGATGATATTTATTTTCTAATTTCGAATTAAAATGCTGATTGTTCTATTTTAAAAAATCGAGTTTTCTGTATGTGAAAATATGTCACTTTGTTCCTCAGTTTTGAACACCCTGTATGTTAGAATGTAAAGTGTGCGCACCGTTTCTTAGAGTTATATCTATATTCATAACAGAGCAAATTTGTAGTCTCTACTTGTAGTACTAACCGAGATATTAATTTCTCAATGATGCAATGATTATGACTAAGAAAACGAAAAACTTAAATAACTCAAAAACGACAACATGTAGCTATACGAATAACTAATGAATACTGACGTATATTTATGGTCCTAGGATTCAAAAATGAATGAAAAATTGTATCATTCTATTTAAAATAACAAAGTTGACATCCATTTCCGATCAACCGGAAGTGATATTTCGGTATTAGTATTTAAGTATTTTACATTTATAGTTTCAATCGAACAGATAATGGTGCAAAAATCTGAAATATAAGTAAATAATAGAACATCATAAATTTTTAATGAACCGCTTACGTGGAATATCCTGTATATTATAATAAATTAAAAAAATAAAAATTATAATAATTTTATTATTATAATTCACAGCTCTTCTTAACAATATGGAAGTGAGGCGTCGTAATCTTATATATATGGAATACAAAATTGGTGAACTAAATTATACCCTACTAAATAGAAGATGGTCACTTTGACATCTGCGGTGCGATGCGTAAGAATAAGTATTTTATCAGTAATTCGTTAATGAATAGTATTTACGGTTCCGAGATAAAAGATTCCTGGTATTTTATAAGTATAAGTTCTACGACAATAAATATGTAAGACTTATTCATAATACGGTAAATTTGTAAGTATTTGTAACTTTCAAAGAAAAGGAATTTTAAGAAATGTTAAAAATTGAAAAGACAGATAACCTATATAAAATTACCCTTGCAAATAATTAGAGCAATAAGGAAGAGATGTAAAACTTATTTAAACAATATTCATTTTAAAACTATTTTTTGTTTATTGCTCTTGAATTTTTTTATGTTATGCGATTATTTTACAGTT
The DNA here is from genome assembly GCA_004143645.1 of Protaetia brevitarsis. Lineage (NCBI taxonomy): Eukaryota > Metazoa > Arthropoda > Insecta > Coleoptera > Scarabaeidae > Protaetia > Protaetia brevitarsis. The sequence continues at coordinate 2,514,815 of RXPK01000065.1, forward strand.
GTAACCAGGACCTGCTTGATCACTTTAATAGTTTGCTTTATACGGCCTGTCGAATCATACAAATTTGCATTGAATTTGCAGTTGCAATTTCAGAAATACATATCCGTTTTGGGCGCTGGAGTCGTCGGATGCCAGCTAGAGGGGTGTATGAAATCAGCGGTGTCGCTACGTGGTCGTTGTCACACCAAAATTCAATTGGCGTCTCTCTGAGTTTGTGCGAGTTGATCGAGTTTTTACCGTGTGTCTTATTATTTATTATTGTTATCTACTGTTCCCCAATTTATATTAATAAGTGTCTTTTTCAAGACATCTCATACATCTCATGTTCCGTGTATCCAAACAAGTTCTAACAAGTGTTCTTATCTGATAATTCCCTTATCTAAAGAAACCTTTATATAGGATATGGAAATTGTATTCATTATCACCACTCACTTAAAATTAAAAATTTAGAAGAGGAAAGTGTAATAACTTGAGTTTTAATTGATTTTTTTTACAAATCTATTCATTATTTTAATGCGTTCTAATTTAAATGCGAAATAGTTTTACAATAGAAGTTTTAGCTGCCAAAATCTCTTTAAATTTCATACATTCCTGGTTTGTTGAATTTTAATTTTTTCCGTATATTAATAGAGCATTGACATTTAGGTATATACTCAATTGTAATAGTGTTTTTATGTTATACAGGGTGTATCCGATATAGAGGTAAATATAATAATATGTAGCAGCTGTAATCATTTACGATCAAAAAGTCTTAATGCACAGGGGGTCTATCTGTAAGCATTGACGAGAAAAAAAATATTTTGTAAATGCCGTGGGCTAGAGCCGCACCTGTGCCCAACCTAAATGCTGTCCCGAGTATACCCCCACATACCACTATCATTCAGCCATTACCGCTGTTACTTTTGTGTAGATCGGCGCTTGGAGTGCAAGCAACTTCGAATATTTTATTTAATTCTTCCCGTTTCGAAAAAAAAACGGTCCTTTTTAGGACCATCATGATTTCATATAAAGAAAATCGAAGCTCGATGCATCAGCAAAAGCGCAGGAATGTATAGATTCATTTTCGCGCGACATCATAGTAAAAAGGCGTGTTTGCAAATTTTCTGTATCTAAATTTATTTCTGTGTAATTCGATTCAATTCATTTTGCGTTATATGATTAAATAAATTCAAAAGAAATAACTCAGACTCATGTGGGACCGTTTATTAACAACTAACTCTCGATTCGACAAAGCGAAAGAAAAATATTTACTTTTTTTGTAAACTACTGAAATCGCATATCCGGTGAAACTCGAACGTCTTATCAGGATATTAAAAATAATACTTTGTAGACTTACGTAGAATGCTCTTAACAAAGAAGGAATGTTTATTTTATAAAAAGAAGAAATCTAAAATGCCTTAGTTTTGCTATTTTTACAAGGGCCTTTATTTATTCAGAATGACGTTAATGAATTTACGGCATACCATTAAGACTAATACTAAATGAGTGCAATGTATTTATACATAATACCACGTTTAGCGGGTGCTTAACATGATGTTTCCTTGCATCAGGCCCGGACTAAAGAATTTTTGGCTCTAAATTTTACTTTTTTTTTTTGTAATGAAGAAATTCGGTTTCGGCGGGTTTGTGCTTTATATGTCGTGTAGTTAACGCCCAAACAAAATTTACTTTTTTATTTGATACACACTGTATAAAATTCATTAAGGAATTACATACGCTGAGATCGAGAATGATTGTCCTGATCCTACCCTACTTTCCGCGATGCCCAAATCAATATTTTCATCCAATCATTGTAATGAAATTAGTAATACCGCGTTTCCTCAAATTTTGCTGCCAAAATTGACATATATTCTACATAGCCCTGCGCTTCGTGTTTGAATTTTGCTTATTTAGTCATTCCGTATTATTATTAAATTAATGTATTTTTGCTTTTAACTGTAATAATTAGGTGTAATTAATAAAGTAAAAAACTTGCAATTCCGTATTATTGTTTGTTAGTTTTCACATATAGTTTTTCTCAAGACTACGCCTTCATTTCGCATTGAAAGCGTAACGTGTTTTTCTTTGGCAAAATGGCATTTACACTGGACCAAGATAAATTTATTTTGGAGGTATACTTTCGAAATGGTGAGCGAGTAGGTGATGGGCAGTGGAGATATTCAGCTGTACTTCGTGCTGAAGAATTTATAAATCAATTTGCTGAAGTGCACATTGATACTGAAACCTTTGACACATCAATCGGGTTATCTATTACTTCAGAGCAACTGGAAGTGTTTTGAAGGGAAAGTCAGTAAGTCGCCCATCAGTTCTAACTGAAAATGTGGTGGAAGACGTACGTGCTCGTTTGGATCACAGTCCTGGAAAGCCATTACGGCAACTTGCACAACAAACTGGTAGAAATACACATACTAAATGGTGTTATAAAAAGTAATGTGAATTTTTTTGTATGGATTCGGTCAGAAAGCTGTAAAACATGTAATCATTTATAGATGCTTTCCTTCACTCATAAAAGCAGTTCGGTAGTATTTCCGGTGTACTCTAACTGCAATTTATGCGTTCCTTTGCTAAGGAGCATGAAACTCCCAATGTACTCAGTTTTACCTCCCCTTTTCCCCCTCATGCACTAACTTATTTGCTAGTGTTTTGTGCTCTAAATGCCATTTATGACAAGGTTTAACAGCTACAGCGATTTTTTTAAAGGATTTGTGAAAAAAAATGTTTCTTTTTGCTTCGCTAAATTAAATGATTGCAAATTAAATATTACTATTATACCTAATCGATTTTTTTGATATTTTGAAGTAAGATTTCCTTGCGGTCACGATTTGTTGTTTACATCAAAATCTAATTTCTAGGTTAGGTTCCTTTCCCTTCTCTCTTTACAATTTAAAAGCACAAAAAGTGTTCCATTGGTTCTAAATTATGTGGTCAAGAGTAGAGTAGAGTAGTAGCAGAGTAGGAGTGATAGACAGTGAATGGAAAGCACCTTATATATCTCTATCGTGTAGTGATTACTGTCACTAGATTTCGCAACACGTATGGAATATTGCCATTGGTTTAATGCAAATCTAAGGAATGACCATGTTTTAAACGTCACTTTTTTTCTGACCAAGCCTGGTTTAATTTAACAGGTGATGCAAATTCTCAAAATATTAGAATTTGGTCCTCACAAAATCTTCATGTTATTCGGGAAACGGAATTGCATGCTGTAACAATAGGGATATGGGTTGCAATATGCAGGAGACGTATAATAGGACCGATATTCTTTGAGGATACAATAACAGCAGCCAGATATACACTCAAATTACATGAATTTGTGGAACAATTATTTGATGAATTAGAGTTAGGCTATTTTCAAAATGACAATGCTACTGCTCATACAGCAAGAGAAACAAGGGAGTATTTGCAGGAATTTTTTGATAACAGAGTTATTGGCTTTGAACGTTGGCCACCTAGATCACCCGATCTTACACCTCTTGACTTCTTTTTATTTGGTCATCTAAAAAATAAAATTTATCGGAACCGCTTATATAATATGAATCAATTGAAAGAAGCAATAGGAAATGAAATAGAGAATGTTACAAATGAGCAATTAATAAATGTTTATGAAAACATGAAGAAGAGGGTAGACGCTTACATCAATAATGGTGGTTCTCACTTTGAGCACAACATGTAAGCAGTGCAGGTATATTAAGGAAACATGTTATATTAATTAATAATTAATAATTAATTATAGGTATTTTTGTTGTAGAGCGTACGGCTATGAAAAGCATCCATTCGTTATTGTACATTCAGTACCTCGTATAAATTATGAAGAATATCTGATATAAGTTAAAATATGACATAAATGTATATTTTTACAATATATATTGTTTAAACCTTCTATACCTTTAATTAAACCTGGTTGTATTTGTTATCAGAAATGTACTGTTTTGAAAAATGTTTATTACGTTTTTTTTTGCGCAGGAGTTAGTTGAATGACTCATACCTTAGATGCAATTTTGGTGCACTACACTTGTTGTCTGGGTTGACATTAGTTAAGTTGCATATGCACAATTAGACAAAAACCACAATGACCGCACGTTACTGTGTTTTATTAACTAACTTCATCGCTTACCCTCCCTAATAGCTTGCAGATCTGCTCTACTCCTACATAGTATAGATAAGGTCCACGTTTGCTTGCAGGGATCTCGATTATGCTGGTCAGTACTGTACCTTCAAATTGTCTATCAGATATAAATACTTGGAAATATTAGATCTCTTTATTGTTTATCGTTCCTCACTTATCAGTTTTTATTTAATACTACTGCTAAAATATTATCAATTTCAATGGGAAAGCTGCAGAAAGTAAAATGCGCTTTAAAGTATATGTGTTCTACTTAATTATTCTCCTCAGTTCATTGTTTTCTTTGTATTTTATAAAAGTGTCACACTTTCAAGTACATCAAACACGCTTTGACATATACAAATTAAACAGAACAATAAATTCTGTTGATACACAAACACTAGAAAAACGAGGAGATTTCTGGGTACTTTATAATTTTGTTTTACCAAGTGTTACATGTAAATATGATGAAGCGGTTACTTACACGACTCATGGTGATTATAGTTTCTTGGATAACTTGGAAACGTTAGCACTTCGATGGAATAATCCTATTAGTCTTGCCCTTTATGCTCCTGGAGATGATTTTGAAGTTTCTCTGAAGTCTATAGCATACCTCAGGAACTGCAGGAACCCCAAGGTAAAAGAGTTCGTAACGTTTCATGTTTTCTTCGATGCTGGCCATTTTCCGGAAAAGGTAAATTTTCATCGAAGAAAGAAAACTCAGATATTTAATTTTATATTTTTAGGAGGGAATCACGAACTCTTACCACGATTTTTTCAATTGTTCAGAGCCGTCACCGTTTAGTAGTACGACTGATAGTTATCGTGATAAGCATGACTTAATTTATCCCATTAACGTAGCAAGAAATATAGCCAGAGTTACGGCGCAAACTTATTTCATATTTCCATCAGATATTGAGTTATATCCGGTGTATAATTTCTCCAACCGCTTCCTTCACATGATTTCCACTAATCCACAGTACTTAAGTGGCGAAAATCCGACCGTGTTTGTTGTTCCGATTTTCGAAGTTACAGCAGAATCTAAAGTGCCTTCAAGCAAAACGGAATTGCGAAAAATGTTGAAGAAAAAAACCGCTCAGCTATTTCATTTGAAATTGTGTAAACTTTGCCATAATATACCCGATATGGAGAATTGGGTGAAATTGGAAGAATCTGATGATTTTCACGTTTTTACCGTTGTAAAGCGTGTAAAGAAATACGCCTTTTGGGAGCCGTTTTATGTAGGTACGAATAAGGAACCTTTATTTGACGAGCGCTTCAGTTGGGAAGGACAAAAAAATAAAATGATTCAGGTAATGATAGCTAATACTTTCGCGCTTAGATCTTTTTGTTTTTGAATGAATACAGGTTTCGCTTTATAATAAAGCTGTGTACTTAATTATAGCTTAAAACCTGTTGAGATAAAATTGTTTTTTTTTTTTTGCAATGAGTAATAGAAATCTTGTAAATAATATTAGGATGGACGTAACTTGATCCGTCTGTATTACTATGAGTGAATATTGCAGTGCGAAGCCAGGGAATGAATGAAACGAATGCTCAACATTGCTTTAACAACGTGAGCGGATGCATTTCGTGAAAGGCAGAATCAAGCAGTTCCGTTCACGGCATGGCCTTTATAATAGGTTAAGTTCTAATTTTTAGATTAATAATTGATGATAATATGATAATCTGTTCTTTCCCTAAATAGCAAATTCTTTACAAGCAAACATGTTGCTGAACGTTTCTATTCATACACAACCGCTTCATTCATGGAATCAAATCAATTTTAGATGACTGACAGTTCGATTAGGGTTGGGATAGATAGATATAGATATAGATTTATTGCCAATAAACAAGTGAATGTTGTCTGATATTACATAAAGATATAAAAAAATATAATAAATTAAAATAAAACAATAAACACGTTCACTATGAGGAGATAGGTCAAAATTTATGATTACTAAATTCGTCGAATGAATAAAAGGGTTGTTTTAATAATATCATCTTCAATTTGCGTCGAAATGTAGTTAAATTAGGAGAACTTAATATAAACGAAGGTAATTTATTGAAAAAAGAGAAGCCCATGAAGTACAGAGAATTTTTGCAGAGGTACCAGTTTTCGGAAGATTAATACTATTGCAGTTACGAGTGTTGTAAGAATGAATTGTCGGAAAGATTTTGGAACCTAAAATATTCCAAGATATTATTTAAACCTTTCGTATAGCATTTATATTCGAAAAACTTCATCATTAATACAATAAGTAAAATAATCAATCTCATATGAATACACATAAATGCTGGACTAAACCCTCGAAGTTTCATTCTTTTCTTTTGTTCTTTATTTGACAGGAATCTTTGGTCCTGTATCTTATCATCTTTGAGAGGCTGAGAATGAAGCTAAATCACTCCTTTACGTAGCTGTTTCCTCTGGGGTTCTCTGAGCTCTAGAAATCTTGCCAGGCCATCACAATTTCGCGGTAGGTGAACTGAAATTTCTTCACTTTTGCAGGCCTGTGTTATATATACATATATATCTTTATTTAGTCTACGGTGACCAGTCAATAGATCTGCTATCATTTTGATCGTTCTCCTGTCTTTATTCAATAGGTGTTTAATAAACTCAGGCCGTTGCTCCTCTAAAGGCTGGTTTACATGAAGCCAGCGGAGAAGCAAGTCAAGTCAGCAAGTAATTCGCTGCAAGTTACTTGCTCTGTGTAAACATCTACATGCCTCCTATTTCAGGCAGGGAAGTATGATACAAGTTGTCAGGCAAGGTAATAAGACAGATTTGACTTGTTTTTTTACTGGTTCATGTAAATCAGCCTTAAGAACTTGTTTTGTCTGTCCTTGTCCTGGTGATTTTTGCGACTATTCCTGGAAATACTTATTATGTCCGTCATTGTCAAATCTTTCAACCTTTTGGTTGATGGTTTTGGTGACTACCGTCTGTTTCAGCAATGTAAGGCTACTAACTACATGTCAAATACCACATTGCAAGTATAAGGCAGAGTGTACACCGGAGGAATTTTTTTAAAAATAGGGGGTAGGCACTTGAGCTAGGTGCTCATTGTACCGTCCCTATTATATTTCTTACTTCCACTCGAGCAGCTTGGTGTTCTCTATAAAGTCCTCTATAAGCCCAGTAGCAACTTGAGAACCCTCGAGGGCTTTATAGATCTTTCCCGAAATATTTCTATCTGAGTACCTTCAATTCCTCACATGTGCAGACTACATGTAAACTCATTTCCTCCTGCAGTTCGTATCTTCTGCACCACGGTTCGCATACTTGACCTGTGTTGTATAAATGCTTTTTAGGGGATAGTGTCCAGTTACTATATAACCCCATAATGGTTTCAACTTCTTTCTTGCTGCATCTGAGTAAGTAATCAGGGAATTTAGCATCCGCATCCCGTATTAGCGGTTTAGTATGGAGTTGACTTTTAGTCGAAGTCCATTTCTTTGTATTTTCCTTATGTAACCAGGCTCAAATCTCCCTTTTAGCAGAGTCCGTGGTAATTCCACATACGGGCTGTGGACGTATGAAGTGTCTTTTAGAGCTCTCCTTGGCTGGTTCATCGGCTATTATACTGCCCTTTATATCCTCATGTCCTGACATCAAAATCAGAGACACCGTCTAGTCTCCTGCCAGTGTATTGAGAGACTGTTTGCAGTCTCTAACCAGTTTTGACCCAGCTACAAGGATTCGAGACTGCTTTGATAATAGCCTGGCTGTCAGTCATTATATTTATTTTCCTCCTCATGTAGTCCCCCTTTGCAATCATTTCTACGCAGGCTGCAAGGGCGAATATCTCCACCCGGAAAACCATCGCATGCTTCCCCAGGCGTATGGATATCCTTTGATTAGGGCTCGGTCAACAAATACTGGCTCCTGTGCCCTGGCTATATTTGGATCCGTTCGTGAACCAGTCATCAAAAGCAGTGATATCATTACGTGTTTGGTCTCTGTTCGATATGGAGATTCTCACCTTTTCAGTGAAGATAATCTCGGGTGCCATACTGTCCGTGGGCATTTGCTGCAATGGCCCGTCCAGTATTGTACCCGTAGTATAGTGTGCTCTCCAACCATAGTGTTGGGATGCCACAAGTTATTGGATTCAGTGTAAGAATCGCATTCATAGCGTCTGCTTTCACATAAAGTTCCAGTGGGGGAAGCCCACAATGGTTTCCAAAGAAACGCTCCCTGTGCTGTTCATTGCACCAGTGATTCCCAGCAATACTTGTCTCTCGACATCGGTTAGCAGCTGCGGAGGACACTTCTGACCTTCTCTATCAGACTACTGCCTCGTATGCTATCGCTGGTCTTATCACAGCAGTATATAGCCAATTAATCACTCTCGCTTTAGTTCCAGGTTTTACCAGCAACTCTCCTGCAGCGCCAGAGTTGTTGCATAGTCTGGATCGTTATTTTGACCTAAGTGATTTTTCCAGCTTAGTTTCGCATTGAGTGTAACAGCCACATACTTTATCTCTCTGATTAACTGTTGCTCCTGCCCAAACAGTCTAATGCCGCCTAGGTCATTGAGTTTCCTCATGTTGGTGAAAGCAACCAGCATTGTTTTTTTTTTGTGGATTAACTGAGAGTCCTTGTGAAAGGCACTATTCCCCCATCATGCCTTATAATGTATTTTATAATATAAACTGTCTAGTCCTTTCAAGTCTTGTGTTGCTTCCTTTAATCCATTAGTTCTTATCCTATGTAATAAACAATGTGGGCGTGTGATGTTTGTCTGTGACCTTGGCTTTTCCCCGTTTTTTTTCCATTATTTACTCCTACGCTATCACCTACATTCAGACTTTCTTCCCTTTTCAATTTTCTATCATAAAAATCCATATAATTTAATCCCCTTTACGACATGACTGAATTTTAAACTGTTTTATAGTTTTGACCTGAAGATGCCCCTTAGTAGATGAAACTGGTAGTCGTCATTAAAGAATTTATGGACCATTTATTTTCATTTACCTACTGCAATTTACTCATACAGAGTCAAAAAACCATGGATTGTATAATCCCCTTTCCTTCAAATTATCTTTGTTGCTATCCAAATCATCTGTACATGCAACACTAGCTTTTTTGTCTATATTGGTTGTTAGAATTCTTCTGTAATAATTTTTGACAATTATTGACCTGAAGTCTCTTTTTGTGTCGGATATACTCCATTATATAAATCCTTGCATTTTCTTAAAATTTGCTTTGCAATTTGCACAGACCTTTCTGCCTGCCCGTTAAATCTATGGTAACGTGGACTTGACATTGTAATTTTGAAATTCTAACTAGTACGAAACATCTTAAATTCATGTGAATCAAAAAGGCATGTTATCCACGAGCCTATCCCGAGCCTATACTATATTGGCAGTACATTACATGTTATTTTTATGTAAATTTGGTACCCGTGTAATTTTGTACCATGTGCGTTATGTATTTGTAATGATTTAGATTCATTTTTATTAATAAGTTTAGATAATTCCTAATTTTTTGTTAGTTTAAGAATTTTAGTTAAATAATTCCATAATATTAGATTAGATTATATATTAATGCTATATATCTTTATATCTTGCAGGCTTTTTCTATGTGTTTGCTTGGATATGATTACATGGTATTAGATAATGCTTTCCTGATACACAAACCCGGTATAAAGAAATCCAAACATCAAATTACTAAGCATTCCAATCTCGTAGCTAAAACAAACCGAATGGTGAAGAATGTTATTAAGCCAGAGTTAAAGAAATTGTATGGAAACAGATCAGGTTGTAAACTGTGATGTAATAAAATAATTTTTTGTTGCTTAATTTAGATTTTTATTTTCCATGTCGAAATTTTGCCATTAAAGCGTATTAGAATCCTTTTAGCGCCCTTGTTAATTTTTTTCTGCTTCCTTTATTTTGAAATTCCATATACAAAACGGAATAAAGAAGCGTTTCTAAAATTCTCTAAGAAACACCTATTTTTGAGTTTCCATGTTTCTCTTAATAAACCTCAATAGCTTAGTGATAATTACGATCTGTTAACGTAACGGAGGAAAAAAAGTTAAGTGAATCATAGGAGCTCAAATACACTGTGTAAGTACATTTTTTAATCTATTTGTTTGGAAGCGTGACAATAACACTTAACTAAATAAACAAGATAAACTTAAATTTAGTAATTAAAAAAGGTCACAGTGTAAAAAAAGCATTAAAATTACGGGCCATATGAATTAAACATTGAAACGACATCTGGGAATAAAGGGGACATCTGGGAACAACAGGTGTATTTGTAGGTGGCTGCTCAGAAATAGAATTCTGATAATAATCATGGAGAATCAACTCTATATAGTTTAATAAATTTAACATAAATCTAGCACTGTAACGTTGGGCAGTTTTCTTAATGGAACAAAATTGTACCAGATTGTAATTAGAACCTTGGTCAGGATAAATATTTTCTTTCTTTTATATAAGTTAAATACTTCAAAAAGCGCTTTTGAACACATTCAAGCACGAGATCGAGGTAAGTTGGTATAACATAAATCGGGTACCAAATTACCGATGCGCATTCCAATTTGCTTCTAACTAATAAATAATATAAAATTTTTGATGTTTCAGGATTGTGAAAGTTACGGCATGATCTGATCAGGAAGTCTAAGGCTTTCGAAGCGGCTCTACATGTTTCATAAATATATATGATTGGACGAAGTTAGTTGAGACTCAAAAGTAACACCTAAGTTCTTAAAAGTTGTTTCACTAGAGATATTGTTTTGATCAATGTAGTATTGAAATGTAATAGGATTAAGTTTTCTTTGCGTATATAACTATGCCACAGTTATCTAAATTTAATTTTAGGCCTTATCAGTTTATCTGGGTAAAAAATCTTAGTAATTCCACATAATCAATAACACTATTAATTTGTTATAGATCTTAATGACGGCCGCATAAGCTAGTACTTTACAATTTATCAATTTATAGATGCAATCAAATCATTTATAAATATTATATATTAAATAATGGAAGACCAAGATTGGAGCCTTGATCAACATTCAGATGATGCACAAAACGCATCCTAAAGTGCACTAACGGCCGTTGAAGTTAAGACAACTAGGATAATTTTTAAAAAAATCAATTTTGTTTTCAATATTTAATACCCCATTCTACTTGACTACTATTGAGTAAATAAAAATATTTTAACTTGTTGCAAGTTACCGTCTAAACTACATACAGTAGTCGGCATTGAAGTTAGGACAATAGCATAATTTTAAAAATCCATTTTTTTCCAATATTTAATACTTTTAACATTATCGTAAAAATTTCTACAAAAAAATTAAGCATAACAACAAAGTATTTAAGACGGAAATCATCATTAGAATAAACCTATTAAATATAAAATTTAATTTAACCTAATAGCAGGCAATAAAACCATTACAAACGATATTTAAAGGAATGCCGACAAGCATGTTTACAATAGAGGGTTGGGTAGAGCTCCAGGAATAGATAGTATTCCCCCGGAAGCCATAAAGACCACAGCTGAACTCAATCCTAAATGGATATTAGGAGTAATAAATGAATTACTAAAACAACAAATTTTCCCAAAGGTTTGGACATTAACGAAATTGATATTACTGCTGAAGAAAGGTAAAAATCCTGATACCCCTGCATCATATAGACCCCTGTGCTTATTAAACACTATAAGCAAACTATATGAAGAATCAAATAGAATGAGGCTCCTAACAGAGATAGAAGCAAAGGGCGGCTTTTCGGCTAAACAGTATGGATTCAGGAAAGGTCGTTCTGCAATACATGCCATAGAAAGGGTAAAAGACATGGTCCACAACTGCAAACATAAATAGTGTACGCTAACTATACTAGACGTAAGCAATGCTTTCAATTTGGCGGATGGCAGTGTAATTATAGAAAAATTAAAGGGGAGACATACAAGGTGTATCAGATATAGAGGTAAATATAATAATATGTAGCAGCTGTAATCATATACAATCAAAAAGTCTTAATGCACAGGGGTCTATATGTAAGCATTAACGAGAAAAAAAAAATATTTTATAAATGCCGTGGGTTAGAGCCGCACCTGTGCCCAACCTAAATGCTGTCCCGAGTATACCCCCATATACCACTATCATTCAGCCATTACCGCTGTTAGTTTTGTGTGGATCGCCGCTTGGAGTGCAAGCCACTTCGAACAGTTTATTTAAATTCTTCCCGTCTCGAAAAAAAACGATCCTCTTCAGGACCATCATGATTTCATATAAAGAAAATCGAAGCGGGATGCATTGGCAAAAGCGTGGGAATATATAGATTCATTTTCGCGCAACATCATAGTAAAAAGGCGTGTTTGCAAATTTTCTGTATCTACATTTATTTCTGTGTAATTCGATTCAATTCATTTTGCGTTATATGATTAAATAAATCCAAAAGAAATAACTCAGATTCATGTGGTACCGTTTATTAACAACTAACTCTCGATTTGACAAAGCAAAAGAAAAATATTTACGTTTTTTGTAACTACTGAAGTCGCATATCCGGTGAAACTCGAACCTCTTATCAGGATATTAAAAATAATACTTTGTAGACTTACGTAGAATGTTCTTAACAAAAAAGGAATGTTTATTTTATAAAAAGAAGAAATTCAAAATACCTCAGTTTTGCTATTTTTACAAGGGCCTTTATTTATTCAGAATGAAGTTAAATGAACTTACGGCATACAATTAAGAATAATACTAAATGAGTGCAATATATTTATACATAATACCACCTTTAGCGGGTGTTTAACATGACGTTTCCTTGCATCAGGCCCGGACTAAAGAATTTTTGGCTCTAAATTTTACTTTTTTTTATTCTTTAATAATGAAATCCGGTTTCGGTGGGTTTGTGCTTTATATGTCGTGTAGTTAACACCCAAGCAAAATTTACTTTTTTATTTGATACACCCTGTATATCACAATACTTAATCAAAGTGGTAGCTAACTATCTCCAAAACAGAAAGCTACAAATAGCAAAAGGAGAAGTAGTCAGCGTTGAGTCAGGAGTTCCACAAGGCTCAGTATTTGGACCTTTCCTCTGGAATGTACTTTTCGATGGTGTGTTAGAAATGAAGTTAGCACTGACCTATTGGCATATGCCGATGATTTGGCCATGCTCGTATCGATGAATGACGAGTACGAATTGATGTGGAAAGTCAACAAAAACACCAGCAGTATAAGTAGCTGGATGATTGAAAATAAGTTGAGTTTGTCACAGGAAAGACGGAGGCCAATAATTTTAAAAGGGCAAGGCGTAGAGACCATGTTTACTTCAAGAATGAAAACGTTAAGATCGTCCCGAAGCCACATATTGTGTACTTTGACATCACGCTGGACCAGCGACTATACTTCGTAGAGCATATAAAGCAAGCCAGCAGGAAAGCAGAAGAGCGAACAGCCCTGCTAACGAGACTAATGCCGAACATTGGTGGACCAGGAGGCATGAAGAGGAAAATGGTGAGTGGTGTGACACATTCAATATTATTGAAATCGGCTACTGAGAAAACGGTGTACTGAAATATTATGGAGAGATAACAAAGGAGAGTTCTTCTCCGAGTAGCATCTGGCTTTTCGCACGATATCGAACTTGGTCCTGCAAGTGATAACGGGAACCGCGCCAGTAGACCTCCTTGTTTATGGAAGAGTGTGGAGAGAATGGAGGAAAGCAGGCCCGTGGTGACGCAGAAGCAAACATCTTACAAAAATGGCAAGCGCGATGGGACAAGAATATACACAAGGCTCAGTGGACTAAAACTTCGATACCAAAACTGAACGTATGGTTGAAGTGCCCTTTCCGTAGCATGAATTACTATCTAACGCAAGCACTTACAGGGCACGGGGTGTTCAGATCGTATGCCCTTAGATTCAAGAAGGAGACAGATACGGTGGAACACACTATCTTCGCGTGTGAAAGATGGACAGAGAGGCGGCATAAAATACAGAAAAAACTCGCCTAAGAGAGTTGAGCCCGGGAAACCTTGTCGACACAATGATAAGGAACGTGCAAAATTGGAATGATATCATCTCCGTAATCACCAGCATTATGAGAGATAAAGAACAAGAGAGAGAAAGAGAAGAACAAGAAAGAGAGTTAAAAAAAGTTACGATAGTGTGAGTTAAATCACAAGCAGACCACTAGACGTGCCTGATGTAGACATCGAGATGGGTAGTTCCGGGCATGCTTCTAACGTGGCGAAAAGGGGAGGTTTAGTGGGTAGGCTGGTTTTGCACTCCCCGACCAGAATCCCACACATTGACGCGTGATGCGTCGTGCGATGATTTTGATTTGAATCTTCTTAAGATTCCTTCTTCAAAAAAAAAAAAAAAAATAAGGGATGGGTCGATAGGGTTGTAGAATTTTATGTGGGTGTTTCTTAAAGGTCTCCCACTATAGCAAGGAATAATTGATATCGTAATTGTTGTGAATTATCCTACTTGTAAACCAGTTACGATACGGTTGTTCAATTGTGGCGTTTGTGAAAGTAGTATTTAAAAAATGCCGCAAGGAAAGCTGATAAGTGTAGAAAAGAGATCGGCTATTGATTGTCACATTACACGAGGAAGGACATTCTGTGCGTGTGATAGCAGAAAAATTAGGAGTGACAAAATATACAGTCCATTACACTATTCGTCGCTACCGAGACACCGGAATCGCCTAGATCTGTCACGGATAACAACCCTCGCGGAAGTGTTTAGCAAGAGAAATCGGCGCCCGAAATCGCAGCGGAAATGAATAGGGGATGCGAACGATCGATATCTTTAACAACAACTAAACGTCGCTTAAGGGAAGCCGGTTTATTCGGTCGCGTTACGGTAAAAAGACCGTTGCTCCATCGCTCCAACCGCAAAAACGATTACAGTGGGCCGAAACTCATAGAGATTGGACCACAGAAAATTTCAGAAACGTTCTTTGGACTGATGAATCCAAGGTCGATGTGTTTGGGCAGAAACGCAGGGTTTTTGTAAGATGCACGAAGGACGAGCGAATGTTGCGCGATTGTGTCGTTCCCACAGTAAAATACGGTGGTGGTTTAATTATGGTTTGGGGTTGTTTTAGCAGTGCGGGGACCGAAGATCTCGTAACAATTGACGGTATAATGCACAAAGAAAATTATAGACGCATATGGAAGAAAATGCTGTAACGTCAGGATTACGGTTGATTGGGGAGAACTTCGTGTTTGCGCATGATAACGACCGCAAACACACGGCACGGATCTACAAAGAATTATCTCGCGTCTCAAGTAGAGGATAATGTTTTGGTAATCATGCTTTGGCCTCCGCAAAGTCCGGATTTGAATCCAGTCGAATTACTGTGGGATAAGTTGGACAGGCGAGTAAGGAAAGTCTGCTTAACTTCGAAAAAGCACCTGTGGGTGGCGACTTTTCCAAGCTGAATGGAACAATATTTCCCATGAAACTCTGACAAAATTAACAGAGCTGCATGCCACGAGTGGTTTGGGCCGTATTGAAAGCCAAAGGAGGATTTTTCGACTAGAAGAAAGTGTAATATTTTAATAAGAATATTTTGTTTTATTTTTTATTCCTTCTTGCTATTTTTCATATTTTTTGTTTCTACGAATGCATTTTTATTTTCTTTCGAATTGCTTATCGCTTTTATTTAGTTAGCAGTAATTTACTAGTTGTCCTAATTTCAATAGCGCTGGTAGTGTATATACGTTACAAATAACAAAATTGTGCCTACCTGTTAAGTAAGATGTTTTATTAAGCTATTTGAGAAACCTAAATAATTAAGTGTATGTATTAATAAATAATGATTAACAACATCAAAAACTTTCGATAAGTCGGTATATATTACATTTACTTGACCCTTATTATCAATAACTTTACTGATGTATTGAGTTGCTTGAGCAAGGTTTATTACAATTGATCTTTTATTTGTAATCTTTTGTAATTTAAATTTACTATTGATAGTTTATTGCTTTATAGAAATACTAAAATTTCTCGACCTTAAATCAAAAAAAAAAAACAAAAAAGTTACAAGAGAATACAAACAAATACTTGGAAGGTCAAATTGAAAATAAATCAACGAAGTAATGGATCTATGCCTAAAAGATCTTAAAACCACGTTGAAAATCTTTTGAAAATAAGTGATTTCACATTTCTAAAAATATTTGTATATAATAAAAGTTCATAAATTTTGAAAAAATTTCAGAGAATACAAAATGGCCGATAATTGGCGATATCTGGTATGCTACCCTTTTTAAATACAGGAGTAATTTTGTCATTTTTCCAATATTCTGGAAAAGTGGATGTTTTTAATGATATATTGAACAAAGCTGTATGCGGCTTGGTTTAGGTAAGATGCTAGCAGCATCAAAACGTCGCAACGAATAACAAAGATAATGAAACATAAATTTTATTTTAACGCTGCAAATACTATTTTAAATATATTATATTATATTATACTATTTTAAATGTTTGGAACGATTGTAGGTGTAGCCTGAATGTTGGTGGATATGTAGACATATTCAGTATTTGTTATATTAACGATAATATTGTATTTTAGAGACATTTTAAGGCTATACATATTCACAGATATCATTGACCCACATATCTGAAATGACAAAACAAATAATCGCAATTTTTCAACTAACAAACGTTTACATTACATGAAATTTAAAAGAGAAACATTGAACCTAGTCAGTATATATGAATTTAATGTGTTATAACGATGAATTTTAAAGAGCATACAATATTAGTAATAACTACCAGTTTAATATTTTTAGCTACTTCGTCAAATGTAGAAAGCGGGCGCAGTTCGAAATTACAGACATTTCACACAATTATAAATTGCGCAAGCGGTCACACGAGACGTTCTTTGGAGGCAAGGGGAAAGTTTTGGGTCCTTTACAATTACGTTCTGCCAACCGTTAGATTTAGATGTAATGAAACAGTAACTTACACGACACACGCCGATTATAACTATTTGGATAATCTGGAAACCTTAGTGGAACGTTGGAATGCTCCGGTGAGTCTAGCCATTTATGCACCGGGGGATGATTTTGACGTGTCTTTGAGGACTATAGCGTATTTAAGAAATTGTAAAGGATTGGAGATAAGGAAGTTTGTTACCTTTCATGTGTTTTTCGATGCGGAACACTTTCCAGATAAGGTACATTTTATTTGATTTGATAATATTAACCCATTAATGCCCAGAATTATTATATTTTGAGTTTTGTCGTAATTTTTCGATATGATTTCTGTTTTTGAGGAAAAAATATTCAGTAACTTTTTTTTTAAATTTTAGTGCCTCTTTTTCAATGTATGATATATCATACGCTGGGAATCCACGTATATGTTCATAAACAATTGCTAGTTTAAGCGTTGAAACGATTGATCGCTCAAAATGAAACATAAAGTAAACTAAAATAGTTTGTTTCTAATATCTGCATAGAAACGGTTTATTTAACATGATAAAATTTGAAACACGAATCAGGGAGAAGATCGATGTTGCGTTTGGTACAGACATTTTCCACATTTTCCGCATCTTCTTTGCGTATCTTATTTGTCCACCTTGTTCTTTACCGTTGAATCGTAATGGCAAAACTCTTGAATGCAGTTTAGGCTTCGTATCACTAATCGAAGTGTTAGGTGATGTCAAAATTGCTAGCATTATTCTTGAATTCTAATATCCCGGTTACAAATGCCACATATTTGCCCCATTGACGTAAAATCTAAAATGGGGTCAACGTAATTTCTTAGACCTTATTCTAGATCTGTGCAGTCCCCGCATTTTATAAAAATGGCCAACCACACTTATCCCATGTAAAGGCTCACAACTGTAGATTGCTCCACAGTGACGAGCGTTCTCATAGATAATATAGATAGCTTTCTTCTGTACAAAACTTCAGTAATTTAAACGATCTTAGTGAAGAGAGGCACAAATACAGCGCTGGCGCGGTAGGAAGAAAACTAAATGAAAACGCGCGTAATTTAAACCGCTGATCTACAGTTGATATTATCAATACTACAGTTAAATACTGTAACAACTAAAAAATTACAGATTTCGAATTGCGTATAATCTAAATACATATTATTTAAAATCAATAAGTGTATGCAATTCATCTGTAATTTTTTGGAGTTTACAGTATTTAATTGCAGTATTGATACATAATATAAATATATATAACTTATGTCGACATTTGAGCTATTAATGAGTTAATTGCTTAGTGGTATGAATTCCGAGATTATTAAGAACAATTTTAAATTTAATAATAATAACAATAATAATAATAATAGAACTTTATTTTCAACACTACATGATATGAAAACTAGTCAACAAAAGAAAAAATAGCAAACATTGTAAAAGACAATAGAAAAAGAAAAATATACATAAAATACAACTGTCGAAACATAGTCTTGCATTAATTATTACATAGCATTTAAAATTACAGCTGTAACTAATAATTAAAGAATCGAACAAAAAAATAATTTAAAATGGGATCTCAATACTTCTTGCTATAGTTATGACAACAAATATAACTATATTAAAAGAAAACAATTCTAATGTTAAAATTACCTGCAAGTAATTTATAATGATCCAATGTCATAAAAGAATTTTCCTGTGGGCACTATTGTAAAACCTAAAAATTGTAAGTTATATTGGCTCTTTTTCTCCTGATAGAAGTGCTCTTCACTCACCTGGCAAATTTATAGTTGGTAAACTACATTCCTTTAAGCCATGACTTAAGACTTGCTATAATATTTTGGGTCGATTTTACAAACTTAATGGAAATGATACGATATTTCTCGTGAACTTCTTGAGGTGGTAATATCTTTAGTTTAGCATTGCCAATCCTCTTAATCCATTCATTATATACTTTGAAATTGCAATATATGTAAAAAATATATCCAACTGAAAAAGTAGAAAGAAAACTCACCAATCATCGGTATATGGAAATCGATGAAGTTTTTCTTCTTTGGATGTATTCCTACATCCAGAAACACAACACTGTAGAACCATTTTCTATAATCAATTTTTAATTCTGTAATTAATGCATCACTTTGGTAGCAAAAAGTATGTACTTACGAAAAATAATAAATCTTCCAAATACTAAAACTAACAAGGGTACTATATTTTAATGACTTATATACCTAAAACTAACTGTTACGTCTTTTAAACACCACATGATCTGTACCATACTTACAAAAACTAATAAAACATAAAACTCTTAAATAAAAAAATGTCCAATATCGTTAAGGGATTATTACACCTGAAATTGACGATTCCACAGTAAAAATCACAACCACGTAATTTCTATCTTCTATCATACTTACAAAAATAAATAAAACTTAAAAACTCTTAAATAAATAACGTCCAAAATCGTATAATGCACTTCCACAGATTCTACACCTAAAATTTATGATTCATTTGTATAATTTAAGAATACCCCTCAATTATATTCATTCACTTACCAACTACGAACTTCAGAATACAATAATTGTTCTAAAAAAACGCAAACTGCTGTTTTTTCTGCTCTAAAATATCACAATAAACATAACCACAACCGTCAAAACAACAAAAGAATACAAAATGGCAATTGGAAAATAGGCTAATGACGCATACTAGGCAGACGCGCCCTCTAACATATCCTGTAAATAAATGTAATATGCATATTTGAAAAAAGTTTGAAATTTCGCGGTAGCGATTTGGCGGCATTTACATCAGCGCTTTGCGGGTGGAAGATACACTACTACAATATTTGACCTTGGGTATTAAGATGGATCCCCCTGAGCGTTCTTATCCTTTAGTTCTGGTGACTGTTTTATCTTGAATTCGTAGCCATGGTAACCTGGTTGTTACCGCGCCAAATCGGCGCGTTTTCTATCTGGTCTGTTCGGATAGTACCAACACAATCAATGTTATTCTCTTTAAGAGTCTCTAGCAAAAAACAGAAAATTAAAATAGTCAATAAAAACAGTACTACCCGTTGGTCAAAAATTGATGCAAAGCTTCTCTGTCACACTGCTACTAAGAATTTTGCCTTAAATTTTGTTAGTTGCTTCTGTATATTTTTCAAGGCATCCATCAGACGTTGAAAAGCACCAAAACTTAAAACTGAATATGGATTTTCCCCAAATGAATTGTTTCATACAATAATATGGTCCCATAGCTTTAGGGGTTTGACAAGCCTTTACTTCAAAGAACAAGGTTAGCATGAATTTTTGCCGGCTCTATAAGTGACATTCCAAATACAGAAATCTAAGAGCAGTTAACAAAAGTTTGGGAATTGAAATGAGTGCCCAACTAGCAAACCACGAGAAGGAACGTGCACGCGAAGCTCATTTTCAAACCAATGTTCACCGTGATATCACAGCCAGATTGATTGTCTCAGCTCCATTCAAAGTTTCAACTGATAAACTAGGCGATTCAAAAACAGGAGCTCTAAAACGGTTTTACTCGCTTGAGCGCGTGCTTTTGACCAACTTCCAATTGATAGGAGATTACTGTAAATTTATGTATAACTATGAAGCGTTTGGTCATACCATGAACCATGAACATGACGAGAGGACGCCCAGCTATTTTCTTTCACATCATGGCGTGCTCAATGAGTTTGACGACGAAACATTCAAGATCGGCCTTTTCAAAGGATTATTTGGGGACCTCATCCATCTGAGCTAATTTCTATTTACCAGTTGAACACTGTCACTTATGGGACAGCGGCAGCTTCCTTCCTCGCCATTTGATGCCTTCGCCAATTAGAAATCGAAAATTCTTGAAACTTTCCCTCTGCTTCCGAAGAAGCCAATTGCCTTAATAGAAAACGTCCTTGCTTTAAGATGAAATTGAGGTTATGACATAAAGACATAGCATCTTCTGGGCTATCAGCTCCGGTTAAGATATCATCTGCGTAGACATTCCAAACCTGAGATATTAGAAGTACTAACAGCGGAAGATAGTTCAGAAAATTTGATTATTGGAGCTAATAAGTACACGAAAACTTTAGGACTTCTTTGGGATCCTAAGAAAGACACACTGTTCTTCAAAATAAATTCGATTATTACGCGCACAGATACAAAACTGAGCGATTTTGTCGGTAATAGGTCAAATCTTCCATCCTTTGGGGGTGTTAGGTGCCTGTATTATTACGGCAAAAATTCTTTTTCAAGGCTTGTGGCCAGACAAGCTTGATTGGGACGACACCATTTCGAGAGCCTTACAGTGAGAATGGAGCGATTTTCGCGAAAATTTAGCTCATTTAAATGAACTTCAAATACCTCGCATAGTAATCTGTCAAAATCCTATTAGAATAGAAATTCATGGCATCGCAAAGGGCGTATAGTGCATGCATTTATTTACGCTCAGAAAACCCACATGAGTTAGCAACAAGTCATCTACTTTGTTCTAAGGCAAAGGCTGAACTCTTAAAGACTATTACTATGCCAAGATTGGAGTTGACGGTAGCTCTTGTTTTAGAAAAACTAACTCGAAACGTCAAAGCTTCACTTCGATTAGAAATTAACGATGCATTTCTATGGACAGTTTCACCTATTGTGCTAGCGTGGATTCAAACACCACCGAATCTTCTAAAAACGTTTGTAGCGAATCGGGTGGCTCAAATTATAAGATTTAAGTAATGGAAGTTACTGGCGTCATGCGGCTTTTCGATGATTCATTGCGCGCCGCGGTAAATCTCGGATAATACACTCCGATAACGGTGCAAATCTAGTTGGAGCAAACAACGCATTAATACAGTTTTTAAATCGGTTAGAAAACAGTGATAATCGTACATAACAACGCTTTGCAAACGATAGTAGTGTCTGTAGTTATAGCCTCAAGTTCACCAAACTTTGGCGGCCTGTGGGAAGCTATGGTACATCTACTTTAATTTTTAAATTTCGTGCGTTAAAGTATATGCACGCAGGCGTAAATGAATGACGTTATGTTTGTGGTTTTCTACATGAGCCATCAGCAGTAACGGTAAGCAATGCCAGTCGTTATGAATATAAAGTAGAATTGTTTTCGAATAAAACAAACAGTGTTTTTTATACGATTACCAACTATAACACTACGTATGAATTATTATATGTTGGGCATTAATGGGATTAATCATTTTGAAGGCTATAAGAATTGTTTATTTTTAGCATGGAATTATAGACTCCTACAACGATTTTTTTAATTGCAAAAAAATTCCCCCCTATAAAACTAAAAAGTTGGGATCTTACCGTTATAAAAAGAATTTGACATATCCTATTAACGTAGCAAGAAATATAGCGAGAATAACAGCGCAGACTTATTTCATTTTTCCATCTGATATCGAATTGTATCCGGTGCATAATTTTCCTAATCGCTTTATGAAGATGATTTTTAATAATCCACAGTACATAAGCCACGATAAACCTCACCGTGTACGTAGTGCCTGTTTTCGAAGTCACTAAACATTCTAAGGTCTACAGCGAACAAAACGGTGCTCCAAAAAATGCTAGCGGATAAAACGGCTCAACCTTTCCACATCCAACTGTGCGGCGTCTGCCATAAGGTACCGAAAATGAAACAGTGGGCGAAATTAAAAGAGGCCAATGATTTTCACGTCTTCGCAGTTGCAAATAGGAAGGAGAAGTATGCTCACTGGGAACCGTTTTACGTTGGAACGCAAAGGGAACCGCTGTTTGACGAACGCTTGACTTGGGAGGGACAGAGTAATAAAATAACTGAGGTAATTAGATTCCGACAAGGATTGCAGGTTTGTATTTTATGTCGAGGGTTTATGTGTTGAATTAAGACTGCGTAAAAGTCATTGAATTAACTGAGACGATGTTCCAACGTGGATTTTCGTTTAAGTGTTGGTTGTTGACGAAATAAATTAAGATGTTCTCCCACGTCAACTTTGAATAATTGTTCGGGATGATTGCGTATTTTATTTTGCGCATTAGACTAACACTAATGCTTTTGCTATAGGCCTACGCCATGTGTTTGATGGATTATGAATACAAGGTATTGGATAATGCATTCCTGATTCATAGACCTGGTATCAAGAAGTTCAAGGATCAGCTTAAGAAATACTATCATCAGATAATTAAAACCAATGCATTAATTAGAAACGTTATTAAGCCGGAGTTGATAAAATTATATGGAAGAGAACAAGGTTGTACGTTATGATTCAGATACAAATATATTGCCTTAGTTTCCAAATTTTGTCTTTATTTTTGACACTACCAGCGTATAGTGGGAATCAATGCTTCAGGATACCGCACAAATAGTAAAAATTAAATTGCAGCATTGTTTTTGCACCCGCTCTAAATGAAAAATAACATTCAATCTTGTCGGTAATTTCACATTGCAAAATTGATTTTGGTGAAGGATATAGAAGCTTGTTCAAAAAGTGTAACGTCAGCAGGTGAAAAAAGCCATGCTGCGCTGAGCTGTTGTTTTCGAATGCTTAAGCAATACCATGCTACCAAATACTTTCCTGATTAAGTATGGCATGCTTTTTTTAATGATGGTCACAGTGCATGCACGCAGTAATCACTTTGACCGTTTGTATCACCAAAAGGTGCACAAAAAATATTTCTTATAAGTTAAAAAGATAATAGTACTAAGGTGACCCTGAAAATGTTTGTCCATTATTTTGAAGACACAGTCTTAAAACTCTACTCTTGATATTCTCAAAATCATTTACGAGGAGTTGTGGGGTTATGTCGGTACGTGAATCTCTAATAACATTGTTTTAAATGTCTTTAAATATGGATAAATAAAGTAATCTAAATCTTGCAGGAAAATCAGTAATTCGTGTATCAAAAGAAAAATTGCCGGTGCATTACCTTACTGAGAAAACCCTTCTGTAAGTTCGTCACCATGAAGTTTATTGATAAACGGCTGTAATAATTCGTTTCGATATCTTTCGGTAGTTATTGTTTGGTGAAAAAATATAGGTTCAATAATTCTTAATTCGTCTCCTTGCTAGCAAGAGTACCTATTTTTGCGGATGTAATGACGATTCTACGAATTTGTAGGTTTTCTGCCAGCCATATTCTGATATTTTGCTTATTTAAGGGGAGGTTTACATATATATATCGGAAAAGAGCAAAAACTTTGAGCTTTCTTTTTCAGACAAAGAAAAAGATATACGAAATACGGCTTTTTTTTTAATAAATATATTAAAACTTGAACATTAAAAAAATATTTTTTTTATGACAAGACCACTATAACGTTCGCTATTTGTATCTAGGTTGTAATGTGCACAGAAAACACGGTCAAACTGCGTAAACTCTAGCTTACGCAAAAAGTGATCTGAAATTGAAAATAAAAAGAAGAGTTAGAAATATATTAAATTTGTTGGAGGTTATACCTAAATTTAACCAAATAAGTCGAAAGCAAACAATGTGGCAGATACCTGGACTGATTTGATTATTTTCTATTTCTTTTTTGTGTTATGACTGATATAAAATGTGGAATATTACAATTATTAGTATAATTATATGTTTAACCTCCAAATAAAACTGTTTACTTAAGAAAACAAAAGAATTAAGTTGATATATTGAACACTTGACGAAACTAGAACTTACGCAGATTTGAAAAATCTGTTTCGAGAAAAACCGCGTCAACATTTCGCAAGCATAAGTTTTACCAATAGTTCAACATACACTTAGTGAGCTATTCCAGCACTATACATTAATCCTCTTCTCCTTCATACTTCTGCGTTTACAAAATTTGTTGCTTCCCTTTAGACAGCAACAGCGAGTTTTGCAGCCCTGGAAGTACTCTGTCTGCTCTGTTGTATGCGCTGACGATAGAATTGATGACGAAATATTTGGCATCAAGTCCTACTGCAATTTCCCACCGCATTCATTATTTGTAATACAGAAAAGTAACCTTCATTGAATAAGTTTTGCGGCAATTAGGTGGCAAATTGATTGTTATTGGTTCGCAGTGGTAAATCTTTTGGAGCTAGTTTCTACACAGCATGAACTAACGAGTCGTTTCAGTTTTGACAAATTTTTTCCAATGCATTTGCAATAAATCACTCTAGAAAAAAACTTCATAAATCGGCCAACCTATTATGCTTTATTTTTTTTTTTGCAAGAGAGTCATGTAGAATGAAACAAGCTCATCCTTGGCTTCTGCAAGGTGGCCCACTACACAGGCTGTCTACACTTTTTGGACAATAAATGTGTCTGGATCCGCGTCGGTTGATATTTTTATAAATGTAGCCAAATAGTGCCTTAATTTTTTATGCAGAATCTGGATTTGTCTAATTGCAGTCTCATATAGAGACTATTGTTAAATATTAATAATTTGTCAGTCGTTTCCAGCGCCCTTTCTTCAAAGTCACTCATTTTTTTTGTACATCTCAACGCCCTTTTTTTTCTGGACAGTAATTTCGTACGGCTAAAATCCAAATTGCTTAAAAAGTTGTCGGTCTCAGTGCCTATCCGAAATCGTCGAAATTTTCTTTTAGGCATGCATGACTTTCTATTTTTCCTGTGCTACTCTGATGCCTAGGCGGTTACCTTACCATCATATTCCGCCGTACCTTGCTTTATTTCCAATTGGCGCAGTTTTGACAAGTGCTCATCTATCTATAACTTTGTTCGTGTACTTTCAATTAAAGTGGCTTACAAATAACAGACAAAGTTTAGTAGTTTTTTATTGAGGCCTTGTCCAGATATCTATATGACGTAGTGGCTCCTTTTCTGTTTATACTTTCCTTCTTCTTCTTTCACGCTTTCTTTTGAACTAATTCAAAAGGCAGCTTTCGACGCATTAGAAAAGTATATTATAACTTTACAAACTATAGTAAACGAGCATCTATATGCTCCTTTGGTTCGGTACACCCGCTCTTTTAATAAGCCGTAGCGGCTTAACATGCGAATATTACGAAACCGCTTTGCCATG